>BMAO01035144.1:77967-105501 GCA_019973975.1 Trichonephila clavata
CTCACTAAGCTTCTTTGACTTACTCATTGCCTCACAAACGCATAAATACAATCTGACAAACCACTACCAACACTTTTATAGCTTTCAATTACGTATCAAATGGCGTCACTCGCCAAGAACCACTTTTTTAAGGGGTGTCCGGATACTTTTGGCAGATAGTGTATATATATATACCTTTTGATTATTAAAGATGGGGGAGGGGAAGTCTTGCTTCCTCAACTTTAATCTAAATTTGTTTACATTTTTTTCAAAAGGAAATTTTAAATATTTGATAAAAATCTGAACATAATCTCTCTGTTGAAACTCGGAAATGTGTGTGTGTTCTAAATTTCGTATGAATATAAATTAAGATGTAATTTTCTATTAAAATACAATCAAGTAGACAAATCAGCTGAAATGCTGCTTAAAATAATTAAATGCATAAATGTTAAAAAGTACACAGTTTCCACCAAAAAGAAAAATAATAAATATTCAGAACTACTCCCAGTATTTCAAAATTAATTTTGATCTATGAGCCATATTACTGAAAAGAATGTAATATATATATTGGAGCATTAACTAAAGCTCTGGCAGTGAACCATTTTCGAATACATAATCTTAAACCTGATATTCAAATCATTATTCATTTAAAGCCTTATACTTTTTTGTAGATACTTTTATATAACTTTGTACTTTTAGAACTTGTAAAGTTTCATGTGTATAATATTTATAATACTTTTGTCTCATTCCTGTTACGTGGTCTCGAGGTTTTGTTTATTAACTTAAAATATAACATTACACTATGCTATTTTTATAATTTTCCCTCGCTCTAATTATTTATTCCTTGTAACATTGTTTTGATTTAAAATTAAATTAAAATTTTTTGATTGGAGATGTTGACTTGTTTCATTTTATTTTTCGGTTTTTCCTTTACATTGCTCTAATTTTAAGTGTTAAAAGATAAATTTAAAGGGAAAACATTAATTTGAAACTTCTTATTATATGGAAGGTGTATTCGGTCCAACTGAATTATTTTTAATCAGAATTTTTTTTACTACTGCGGGAGATTCATCTCACCCAGGAAGAGCTCAAGGTATCCGACTACTTGCGACAATTTTTTTTTAAAAAAATGGAGATATGGAGATTTTTTTGTTGTTTTTAGATTTGCATAGTACATTTTAAGAAAAATATGCTAAAATTAGAAAAATAAAAGAAGTTATTATTACTAAAATGGGAACAATTGGTAAACATTTACAAAATTAATATAAGTGCGGCCCATTCTCTACCAAAAGTTTATGAACAAATTTTAATTTTTCAATTCTGATGTGTTCCTTTAATTTTTATGCTTGAATCGCCCTTCAGAATAAGAGATTTTTAATTTTTACAAAAACTAGAGCACTTTATTTCAGTTATTATATGAAATTGATGAAATAAAAAGTGATTATATTCACAAAAGGGACTGTAAATTTTCTAATAAAACAGTGATTGATAAATTTGAAGGTTAAAATACTTCTATTACTATACAGAACATACACAAAAAATATCACAGTTAATTATTTTCAAAACTTTTTAAGCAATCACTTGACCCGTTTAAGCATTTAAAAAAAAAACACACACACACATTTCGAAAAAAAACGCGTTTTAAAATAGGACCCACACACCACCTGCTTTAAGTACTGGCATCTGTTTTTACTAAAACACTTGTCGTTTTTGTTCTAGTGAAAGGAAAATAATAAACTTATATAAAGCTAATAAGATGCCCTATCAAATAAAATCATAACAAAAACTCTCAATTTTTAGCAAAATTCACAATTTTAGGGTAGTCGGATACCTTTAAGTCTTTAAACCGATTTCATGATAAAATCACCATAAAAAAAGATTAGTTGCAACTTTCAAATACATATTAAAGGGATTCCTTTGTAAAAGAAATTAAAGTGCAAAAAAAAGGCAAATAACGTTTTTAAAATTAAGAATGTATATATAATCCTTATATATACAAATATTTTAAAACGAGTCGTATCCGGAAACTAAGTGACAGCAACCACTAACAGCAAAGTAAGTTAACAGCAACCGCTGTGGTTGTTTTGCAGTTTAACACTTTAGCTCATGCATCTCTGGTTGAGTGACAGTCCAGTTACACCAATACAGCGAGATTGTGTTCTCTTTACACGTGTTAATGAGCACTCGATATATTTTTCTTAACATTGAAAATTTTGCTAAAATTTTATAAAAATAATAGAATTTTTCAAACACAATCGAGAAAGGGATGTTGCATGCTATTTATTTAATAATGATGTTTCTTTAGACCTATTATTGTCTTTAAACAATAAAATTCTACTAAAAATCATTTTTAAAAAACTGGCTTCCGAATCTAGACGGATACCTTAAAAAGAAAGGATTGTGGATAAAGTTAACTAAAAAAATTGGAATATAATTATATTTCCTTTAATTGAAAATAGTTTTGTAAGAACTGAGATGTTCTCTCAGTTTCGCCTAGAGCTGTGGGCGGAAAGGAAGGATGACTAGTCATATCAGTAATCAAACTATTTATTAAACACACAATTTACCAACACAATTCAAATGATTTATACAAGAAAAGATGTTCTCAATCTAAGCAATGTGTGGATTAATAACGAGATGTGCGAGTTATGAGAAGACTTTAAATATCGACCCTTCTAAATCAGAATCAAATCTACTTTTCCAATAATCTGAGCAATAATTTAACTTTAGTGACGAATTGTCACTTTAATTCTTTCAACTATCAAATCTCAAAATATGCAATAAAATGTATAATACCTGATCAGTAGCAATCTATCATATCTCCTCACTTTCTCTCTCACTAGCTTGAAAACCTAAACTATATACAGCCTACCTAATCTGAATAATCAAGTTTTTATCTTCAGAGGATTGGTTTTGAATAAATTCGAACTAATAGACTAAAGAGGATTATATAAGAGAAAGGACACGGGTAGATCCGTCACAGTTTTAATAGAAATACAATTGTATCACTTTTAAAATAATTCTTTCCGTAAAATACAGACTGGCTTCTTAACCTTTGCATAGTTTTCTTTTGTTTGTATTTATCAGCTCGATGGCTGCGAGGTAGCTGGCCCACCTCGTAAGCCCAAGGCTGTGAATTCAATCCCGGCTGGAGCCGATAGGGTTTCTGGATGTGAAAATCGTAGGCAAGTATGGGATATGATTATATGGCATGTAAAAGATCCTTTGAGTATCAATTTGACTCTGGTAGTCTCGGCTAAATTAAATTATGGCAATATTCAGCATCAGACTGGAGTTTTAATTGAAATTCAAACGGCACAATTTGAAAGCCGCCACTAGATGATGCCACCAATAAAACGGCTTTCATTCATGTGGATTTGCCGTGTCTACAAGTGGCTTAACTGCCAAAGTGCAGCCCATTTGAAACAAACAAACGTTTACATTCTAGCTTGCTTGTATATATGATAGAGCAACAATAATTAAATCAAGGTGTACATATTACTAATTTTTAAAAAATGGTGTGCACAAGAGTAAATGCCTAAATTAGTCAAATATTCGACTTCAAATTTGGAGTAACAATATTTGCAAGCTTCTTTAAAATATGTATAAAATTTATTCAGACTCAAGACTTTATTTAAGTTATAGAACTATTTCTGGGATCTCAAATACAATAAAAATCTGAATGAAGTACATTGCTTATTAAGTTTCACATATTTTTCTAGGGAAAATAAGTAACAAAAAAGTAACATTCTTTCAAAGTGACCAGATTTTATATATTTGAAGAAATATTCCTTACAATTTCGATATATATTCTTTTGAATTCTATTTCGGAAAAATTTTTCGAAATCTCAACGCACATTCCTGTTTTTCTTTTTTCTCTCCCAGAAAAAAAAAAAAAACTAAAAATATAGAAGTGCCGAAATGAAATTCTCGCCTTTTTCGAATTTATGATCACGTATACTGCAAAATTCATACGTCGGAATTCCGAGATGAATTCTTACTATACCCTTCGAACGGTCAGTGAAGAAAAATGCGGAAACGCATAAATACGAAAAAGGTGCACCGAAAACAAACAAAAAGAAAAGAAAAGTAACCTCGGCAATCAAGTAGCCAGAAAGAAAAAAAAAGACACAGAGTATGCCGGAAAAGAAATTGGAACAGAAAAACTCAAATATAGCATAGGGCGAATGGTGACGGAAAATAAAGAAACAGATTTTACGACACTGTTATATGAAAAAGTTGTTTAAACGTCCTTTCTTTGCTAGGCTGTTTATCACAGTTTTTATGGTCAGGGATGAGATAGGTCGACAATATGACAAAAAAAGAAGAAAAAGAACACCCACGAATCAAAACCATCCCATATTTTCCAACCCCCCTCTAAGGTATGAAAAAGAACTTTTTACGGCTCTAAATTTGAAGTGCTGTACCTCTTCAGAAGAAGAAGATATGATTTACTGCACACATTTTTATTCTAGTCTAAAGAAATCGGACGATAGGGTTCAACTCGGCTTATGTTACTTCACTTCACTTTATCTTGCCTTTATTATTCGAGAATAATGAGTGGAAGAACGAATGAGAAATGAGCAGGCAAAGAACAAATTTATAAAGTGTGGAAAAGAGAGTTTTACGTTCTTCTTTGGAACGTAATTTCGAACTAGCGCGTTTTAGTGAGACAATATGACGCACAGCTTGAAATTTATATGTCTCGGGATTTTACCATTACTGGATGTGCTTTTTCGAACTCATTCGTTTTGTTTTAAGGTCTTTGCTTATTGGAGACATTTTGTGCAATAAATTTTATGAATCTTATTCTTGCTTTGAGTGCGGTTGCCTTGGATTTCCAGTTGCCAAATCTGGTAATTTAAGAGCTGACCAAAGAATATTTTTACATGATAGAAATGGAAAAGATATTTTACGTAAATAAATCAC
The DNA here is from genome assembly GCA_019973975.1 of Trichonephila clavata. Classification (NCBI taxonomy): domain Eukaryota; kingdom Metazoa; phylum Arthropoda; class Arachnida; order Araneae; family Nephilidae; genus Trichonephila; species Trichonephila clavata. The sequence goes on from BMAO01035144.1 coordinate 82,876, forward strand.
ACGTTGGTTCAAATGCATTACAGATGCTTAATTTATTACCTTCAGAACACATTTTTGAAATTTATTTTCACAATGAAATGTGTGTATTGTTCTTTAGAGTAGACACAGCGTGGCTCTTAATGTGTCTTATATATTTATCGCATTCAAGCCATTTAATATAAAAAAAGTGGTACATATTTCCCTTAAATAATTATTATCGGCATTCCTCTTTACTTTCTATTTTTAGTTCTTGACAGCTTAAGACTGAGGTATTAGCCCCTTGCTACAATGAATTTCGTAGACTTCGATTTGACATCTTCGATCTGGGGGTATTAGAAGCAACAATATTAGAAATAAACATGTAAAAATAATATTCTCAGCACTGTAACATACAGTGTAGCATCGGTTCATTCGACAAAGACTTCCAGATTTGTCAAATACTTGTCAAATTTGATGTAAAGGGGTTAGCAGATGGGATCAGATGGGACATTGTATTCTTCCAAAAAGAGACCGTGTATTTTTCCCTCATGGCTGTGGGACAAAACAGCTGTTGAGCAGATTCTTAAAACGGCTTTGTTGATACCACAACTCTTCCTTTTTCAACATCCAGATAACGTTCAGCCACAACGATTTACAGAACAGTTTCTATTGTTTGGTTCCTTCGCAAATGTGAACCACGAACTATTTAAATGAAAAAGAATGTCGGCCTGTCGTGATGAAGACATAACCTGAAGGGTCAGCGTCAAATTGACAATTCGATTGATATACTCCATATGGTGTACGAGGAATGGCGATGCAGTTGATTTCATTCGTGAAAGCCTATTGTCTTAAAGAATCAATGGAGTTGGGACGAAGACAGTGTCTAGATCCTCTACGCTCGCAAATCATAGACTATTGGGGTTTAAAGAGTCGCCTCGAGAGTTAACAAAGATCTTCCGCATCAGATTTTTTTTGCTTCTTTTTTAAACACCGCGTCATAGAGGTTGAGAGGGCATCCACACACCAAGGACCAAGAGAAAAGAACTGCGATGACCTCTTAAAAACGTAGAGACGGAATCTGCAAAGCAGCTGCTTGACTAATTTCAATAAATGTTCTAACGCGGCTATCCGTGCTTTTCCTAACAATCCTCTTGAGGAACTACTTTCTTTAAATATTATTTAGTTGAAAACTTTGTCTCGATGAAGAAGACGCGATATACATAAATTATGTCATGTATTTAATTATTAGCTTTCGGTTTCAAGAGAGAGCGATTAGAAGCTAAAGGATAGCAGTGAAGATTAACGTAAGATAACGTAAAGCTAGACGAGAGCACTTCGTAGATTATTTGATTAATATTAAGGTTGGCGATTTGGTCAATTAGTTTATAAATTGTATTCGGGTGGGTTTGGATTAGATTACTTTAGAAATTTTCTTCAAATATAAGAAGGTGTTTTGCCTGGACGTGGAGTGTAAGTGATTCGATTTATTATTATATCTCCAATTATCTCGTCTACTTCATTATTGCTCTCATATTTAGCAATTAGTGCATTTCTGAACTTAGGTTGTTGAATTTGTGTCGTTGTTGAGAATAGTAAATAAATTGTGATGCTTTGAGTATGGCTAGTTTTCCTTCTAACTCACGTACACTAATGGATGGTATAACACATCTATTACAATATTTTGTTCTTCAAAAAATTGAAAATTTTGTATTAAATTTCATTAAGATTCTTTTCAGTTGATTTTTATTAAATGCATGCACATATACATATCTATGCAAATAAAATGTATCCTATTAAGTTAATTTTGTTGAATATACGTTTTTTTTTTTTTTTTTTTTTGCAATATCCTTTAACACTTAATTCTTTTAACAGGAAAAAATATTTCAGTCTCTTCAATTTCGGGTTAAGCTATTTTCACTTAACAGTTACCATACTGATAATTACCATTCTGATTTTTATAATGACTTAAAATTCAAATTTTATACATACTAACAATATGAAAAAGCTAACAAAATAAGATGAAAATAACAGCACAAAAAATATATATACAGAATATAAATATACAGAGAAACATATTTATATTTCTTTCTTATCTTATTATTCAATACACGTAAGTAAATAAAATATAGATATATGAAGGTTATGAAGATATGTATATCTATAACTATATGTAGGTGTATATAAATGCATGACTCCATATCGCATAAGTCCAAGACTATCACAGGTATATCGCTTTTCAGAATAAAACATCGAACTTGGAGATACTGTTGAATAGTTGATTGAGTTGAGTTCTATATATTTCCGTACATGCAAACTTGAAAATGGGGAGAGAAATATAAAAAGAATGTATCACTTTTGATTTTATCGTCAACGTGATCAGCCTAAAATCTTCTTTTGAGAGGTTGTGAAGAAGAATAAAACAAGAGTAAGGTCCTAGTCGCCATGTTAAGAAATTTCATGCAAAACGACGAAAAATGTCTAGACTACCAAAGTGTTGTTCGAAAAGTCATACGCCAAAGGTTCGTACTGAAATTCTTTTATCTTGAAAGAAATTTAACAATAATGTCATCTAAAATAGTGAACATGTGAATATTTTTATAAAAAAATAAATAAAAATGCCTTTTAATTGCATTGACAAAGCTGAATTTTTAAAATTTCAGTTTTGAAATATTTCTGAAACGTGGAAACGACATGTAACTTGCAGATATACTCTTAAATATTTTAAGCATTTCCCTGGAAATTTTTCGTTATTAGCTTTTTTAAAGCCAATCATTCATTGCACATATTTTACTTCTTTATAATCGATATCAACAATATCATTGATATAATATAGATTTATATTAAAAACATTTCATTAATTTAGAATAATCAATTTATAAAGAACTTGTCCACAAGTGATGATTGCAATTACGTGGAAAAGAAAATGTTGTTTTATAAATTATATCTTCAAAAGCAAAAAAATGTGTAGTTTGGTCCCATGTGTGTGTGTGTTCCAAAAATGATTTAGAGCAATTAAATGAAAAATTAAATTAGCCAAATTTAAGAATTCTATGTTTCAAATTAGGTAAATAATAAAATACACCCTCCCCATGGCAAGGATTTTTACTTACATGAAATCTTTCACTAATAATCAAAAACTTATTTTTGCTGTAAAATTAAAAAAATAAAAAGAAGGCATTATGCTGGACTTTTAATTTATCAGATCAAAAAGCATACAAAGAATACGCTTTTTAAAAAAAGACACACTGTTACGATATTTTATAAATTAATAAAATGAAAAACTCTAAAATACTAAACATTTATAATTGAAAATTTAAAAATTTGCATAGGGATATAAAGCACATCAAAAAGAAATAATTGGGAATACAAAAATAAAAAAATAAAGAAAAAAAAAGAAGAAGAAAGAAACCATTTTTAGAAATAATACTTTAAAAAAATAAAGGATTAAATAGTCTACAACGATTTTGTTCGTAATAATTAACAACTAAATGAAGTTTTGAGTTAATTAAGGTAGATTTTAAGCAAAAAAATATAAAAAAAAAAACAATTTTGCTTTATTAGTCATCATTAATTACATGAATGAACTAAAATGAAATGGGAATTAGAACTCTTTTCACAATATGTTAAAGCAGTACACTAATTAAGATTCCTAATTTATATTAATAATCGTTCGTGAGTTTATAAATGTAGAAAATTCTTAAGGTTTTAAAATTTTGCATTGTTTTCCAAATTTAACGTTCAGTACTTTTGTTCTGTTGCTTTGATGTAATAGAAAAATAATCTTCTGTTATTCGACATATTTTAATTTTAATAAAAGATTGAATTCAAACTATCATGTTTCAACACCTTAATGTTCTTGCCATCATTGTTTATTTTTCTCAGTCATGTGTTTCTTCTTAATATCTCTAGAAGTTAAAAAAACCTTTTAATTTCAGGTTAATTAAAAGGCAAACTCAAGAAAAGAATTTTAAACTTAATCTACAAACCTATAATAAAATAACGTAAAACTTTGCTATTTTTATAAATAACAGTTTGTTTTCTATGTATGAACTTAATATACAGGGTTCCCAGCCTTAATGTGACCCAGTAGCTAATTCCTGAGGTTTAGATATGCACTTCCAATTTGAAAAATGTTTTTAAAAAGGTAAAGAGTGTTTTTACGTGTTTTTCAAACCAAAAATCCCCTCTACAAAGAAATTACAAAAAAATAAATTTTTATACGGTCCCCAGGTCCTATCACTTGTATTTAGGAAAAGATGCAGTACACAAAAACAAAATAAACACAAAAGTTTCATTTTATTACGATAAAAACTGACCGAGTTATGCCTACATAAATTTGAAGCATCCAAATTACACAGAAAGGGGGGTCGTATAGAAATTTAGTTTAGAGAACAGTATTTCTATATCTACAGAAAGAGCAAAAGAAAAACATCACAGATTGACAATTTGTATTGCTGTATGGCAAACAATAAAAATTAAATTAAAGAAATACAACTTGTACCAAAAAGATTAAAACAGCTTGTTTTAACAAATAGCAGCAAAATAATACAGGATTTGCCATTCAAATTATAGCATAATGTGGAATGATGCGCCAATCATGAATCAGGGGCTTCATTATATCAGAATGACCAAATTAACTTAAATAACGGTGAAGGTACGAGGTGTGGCATGAGACAAGGGAATACGTCTTGACAACTCCCAGTTTTATACAAGCGTTCAACAACACGGGCAATTGTATAATAAGATGGATGTCTTCGAGTATTAAATTTAATGGCATAAAGTCTTGCCACCTCTCTCTTTTTTTGATCACACTGCCCATAAAACAGTACCATTTCGCAGTATTTTTCATTTGTATACATCTCGTTCTCCCGTACTAAAATTCGTAATATTAGAACACGACTGTATGCAATTGCAAGCGAACTACACAGCAGATTTTTAACGTTCGTCATGATCAGTAAAAACGCAGCAAGTCAGACTAAAGCCGCAGCATATAAGTCTATTTTTTAGGAACTGCTTTTAAAATGCTTTCTCCGTACAAAATATTTTATTTTTTCTATGTTTTACACGTACACAGAATAAATTTTATTTCTTAAGTACTCAATTATTGAATTATCAACGTATGCTTTTAAATTTAAAAACGATTTACATAAAAGTGACGTGAAGAGCGAAAGTTTCCTGGAAGAGTTCCAACTAATTTCACTTTGGAGACGGCCCCTTGCTAGCTTCTTGAAAATGATAGAGAAAATGGATAAAATATATGATTTACAAAGTTCCATAACTCGGCCAGTTTTTATCGCAATAAAATGAAACTTTTTGTGTTTACTTTGTTTTTGTGTACAGCATCTTTTCCTAAATATAAGTGACAGGACCTGGGGACCGTATAAAAATTAATTTTTGTAACTTTTTTTCTAAATGGGTTTTTAGGTTCGAAAAGCACGTAAAAACATTTTTTACCTGTTTTAAAACATTTTTCAAATTGGAAGTGCATATCTAAACCAAACGGTTCGGGAATTAGCTATTGGGTCACATTAAGGCTGGACACCCTATATATATATATATATATATATATATATATATATATATATATACTACTTAGTATGCCTGTTCTTCAAAGGAGGAATTGAGAAATTTAACAGCACAGATTGAAGGATAAAGAACTTTTTTTGAGTTAATTTTACGTGAATTGCTAATTAAAGGGGAAAAAAGCTTTTTGCGAATCTCAGTTCAACAAAAATGAACCATATTTGTTAAATCTTAAGCCATTAGGTCTAATAGCTGGTAAAAAGGATTTTTTTTATTTATAATGCCCCTTAACTCTCTTGTGGGTCGATTTTTGGAAGCACCTTCCTAAGCTGATCTCTGCTACGGCAAAAGTAACACATTGTTACAAATTTTGTGTAATGAACGCTTAAAATAGAGTAAATAATTTATATCTGGATGAGTAATACGTTCATATTACTTTCTGTTTATTTTATGTTAAAATTGTAATATTTGCAAGCAACGCCATTCCTTACATTATAATGGCAATTCTCTCAAGGGAAACTTAGTGAAATGTTGGTGATAAAGACAATTTGGCATCATTTTTGGCGACTTGGCGATTGATTGAACGGTACAAAAGTTGCTTTGCTGTAGCGTCACCTGATGGGGTGTTGCAACAATGATGATAGTACAAAATTATTCTCCACAAAAAAATACATATTCATGCCAAGTTTCATCGTAATTGGTTTAACAGTGTTGAGTGAAGTGAGGTAATTTGTACAAACATCCATTTTTATACATATAGATAAGAGAGGGATAATGTGTATGTGTAGTATTACCACTGGACGAAAACGTGGTGCGGGGACATTTTTAAGTGTTTTGAATTTATGTGATAACTTTGAATAGAAAAATAGCAACATGATCAAAACAAAGGAAAATGCTTTAAGCATTAACATTCTTATACACAGATGTGGCCAAGGTAACGTAGTGCACAAGGTAACGAACTCCTGGTTAGCATGTCTTTAGTTCCAAACCTAATACCACTGAAGAACTGCCATGCAGAAAGAGTCAATTCATGTTAAATCTTTCGACTTTCAAAGTCCTCTCGTAGGTGTGGTGTGGAAGTTGGGAGAGGTAGGTGCCAGCTCAAGTGTCGTCCTTGTCACTTGACCATAGTTAAAAATTACGATGTCCATCGCCAATAGTCTTCGAGATGTAAATATAACTCACTATCTCTTTAAACAAAACACAAGTAACAAAAAAAGAACACAAACTCAAACGAAAAAATGACAATGGACCAAAGTGCTCATTCTTCACATTCCAGAGATCTCAGCTTTTACATTATTTCATATTGGAAGCCTCTCGAATATTCGTTAACCATATGATTTCCAGGGCTCAATACATGATGAAATATTGGATCCTTTTAGCAAGAAATGCGTCTGTGTAGCAATTTGGGGTAAGATAAAGTTGTGGTCATAATGGTATTTCCAGTTAGACGAGTAAAAGGGAAGAATTAAGTGTCCTGCTATGTTCCTGCGGGTTCAAGACTCCCTCGAAAGAAAACTAAAATATACAGAGAGTTATTACATATATACACTCTATAACAAAACAAAAAAAAACGACGCACCAAGAACGAGTGGCCGATAGAGACAAAAATTGGTGGGTGGAAAGATTATGTACAGAATAGAAAAAGATTAAAATTTCAGAAATATTTAATGATTTATTTCAGAGTTACATAGTTACAAAGTAACGAACTTATTAAGGTGTGTGTGAGCCACCTCTAACCTGAATGCAAGCTGCCACACGGCATAGAGTGATAAAACACCCTGATAGTCTCTTGCGGTATTTCGTGCCAAATTTGCTTCGATTGTCGCTCCAGGTCAACAATATTCACTAGTAGATGCAGTCTCCTTCCCATTATATCCCAGACATGCTCGATTGGTGAGAGATCTGGTGATCTAGATGACCAAGGAAGTGTTTGAAAAGCTGTAAGACAGTTCATAGCAACACGTGCCGTATGTGGTCTGGCATAATCTCGCTGAAAAATAAGGCCAGGGTACTGCAAAAGGAACGGTAGCTAAACAGCCTCTTTCAATCCAATGATTTGACCTCTTTCAAACTCTGACAGTTGCTCGTAATGAGCTCGAATCCTGCGACGAGGCATTTTTTCAGTCGTTAAAAGGTATCCTAAATCGCAAAGCAACGGAAATTTTGACCATTAGATTGAAAATCGCGTCTTATGGACTCCTGCTGAGTGCTTAGTTCCTATGCGCTGTAGCTCCCGCTATTCATTCATTGGACACCAAATTTTAATCATTTGCATGTTCGGTACAAATGTCCTTGAATACGAAATTTCATTTCAATCAGGCTACTGCTTGGCACGACGGGTTTTGTTTTGTTTTTGTTATAGAGTGTATATGTATAAGTAATATGTATATACTTATGTATGTATATATGCAAGTTTTATACCTTAAAAACGAGCACTTAACAATTACTACATAAGAATATAATTAAAATTATTTGTTTTCTCAAAGAAATAGTATAAAATAATTTATTAATTTTTATATATGTTGATAAAAATTGCGATTCCATCGAAAATCTAAAAAAAGATCTTAACATTTTAAAATTTATTTTCATGAAATAGAAATTTATGAAATAAGACTTTAATCAAAAGATAATATATATAACTAACATCTTATTTCCCATCTAATAGATTAAATTTATATACTTCGAAAATATCATCATCATATTGATACTCCATAACTGAAGTCTATGTGATGTGTATCATTTAAATTTTTGTATATGTTTTGGAAAATAAAAAGGTTTAAAACATACCATAAACTCTATAATTATCCTGACAAAAATATATTCTCAGTCTGCGGAAGTCTACATTTTGCTACTTTTTTTGCGTAAAATCTAAATAAGGTTCTCGAATTACGAAATTCCAGAATGACATCAAACATTGTATCTGAGATCGAATTACAGCTTTCAAGTATAGAAAATAAAAAATAAAATCTACAGATAATCATCTGTCTAGGTAAAAATGGGAAAATTCTAACTGTGCGCTTCATTTCACTTCTCTCGTTCTTTTGAAAATCGTCTGCTACGAAATCGCACCGAATTCCTTCTTTCGCGGGAGAAGAAGCAATCGTTGTGAGTGACGTTTTTTGCTCTATCATGTGACATTTTTTCGATGAAGGAAAATCTGAAAGAGGTTTGGGGAAGTTGAAAAAAAGAGAAAGAGAGAGAGAGAGAGAAAATATCACACATTCGCCAAAAAGGTGAGAAGTTCTTCAGGAGAAAATGAAAACTCCCACTTTTATTTCGAACCCTTATTTCGAACATTCTCCTTCTTCTTTCAAAAACTCGAACGGCGAGAAATATTACACTGCTTCCGATGGGAATTGAAATCTGGGAATGCGAATGAAAAGAAAAAGTGCAGTGAGGATATTTCTCTTGTGGAAGTATTATTTATTTATTATTTATTTTTCACTTTTGCGTCTTCTATTTTCGCAGTAAGTTACGTTTTTCCTTTTGGTCAAAACCATCTTAGTGATCTTTTCCGACTTTTATCGGTCACGTTCGTTCATTTTAGAAGAAGAATGATACTGCTGAAAGAGGTGACTTGGCTTATATGGTCATGTTTCTTCGGAGACAATAATATACAACGCAGTGGAATACAATTTATATCGAGTACATGTTGTTTGTTTCATTTTCCATTGTTTTTCCTTCTCAAATGAGTATTTAGGTAGATGGTAAGAAAATTGAAACATTACATGTAAATGCTGGGTGCAACATTTTCTAATACGTTTTTTTTTTTAAAGTATAAACATAGATAATTTCAAACTAAAGTGATATTAATATTTATTGTATATTATGCCTAATATTCGCCACAAAAAAATAGACAACCCCACAAGAAACTTACTTTTTAGTTATTCGACTACCCTAAAGCTGCGAATTTTGCCAAAAACTGACAAATCTTTTTATGATTTTATCTTATGGGCCATCTTATTAGCTTTATAAAAATACAAAGTTTATCATTTTCCGTTTACTAGAACAACAACTACAAGTGTTTTAGTAAAAGCAGATGCCATTACTTTAAGAAAGATGTCATACTTTTTAAAACGCGTTTTACTCGAAATGTGATTTTTTGAAAATAATCAAACGGGGTGAGTGATTGCTAAAAAGTTTTTGAACATAATTAACTGAAATTTTTTCTGTAAGTTCTGTATAATAGTAGAATTATTTTATCTTTCAGATTTATCAATCACTGTTTTATTACAAAATTTACAGTCCCTTATGTGGATATAATCATTGTCTTTTTAAGCATTTTCATATAGTAACCGAGATAAAGTACTGTAGTTTTTGTAAAAAAGAAAATATCTCTTATCCTGAAGGTCATTTCAAAATTGAATAATATAGCAACATATTAGATTGAAAAAATTGAAAATTTGTTCATAAACCTTTGGTGCAGAATGGGCCGCGTTTATGCATTTTTTGTCAGTTTTTACCTATTTTTTCCCATTTTAGTAATAATAATTTCTTTTTCTCTTCTTAATTTTAGCACATTTTTCTTAAAATACACTAAACAAACCTAAAAATAACAAAAAAATTTAAAAAATCCCCATATCTCCTTTTTTTAAAAAACGTTGTCACAACCAGTCGGGTACCTTAAGTATATTATGCATATAAGCGTCACAGTTTATGTTAGTGACTATAAATAGAAAGTTATAGGATTCCTTACATAATTATATGAAAAAATAGTATATTTATCACTAAAAATTTCTAAACTGATATAATTTTGTCAACATAAAATTTTTGCAAGAACGTGAACAGTTCTTTTTTTCCCCAGAATTTTAGACACTACACCAGAAAATCGAATATAAAGCTTACCTTCTATGCATCTTAAGTCTTCTTGAGACCCTGGTCAAATATGCAAAATTAGACCCCACCTGTAAACCTTAAAAGTTGGCAGTAGACAGTATAGGCCCTGTGTACTCAACCTTTTTTTCTACTGGGACGCTTACATATGTCAGCTATTTCACCTGGGCCGCATACATATGTTAGCTATTTTCCGCGAATCGCAACATGAGGATAAAAGCGGGGTGGGGGGGGGGGAATGCTCTAAGACAAAGATAACATTGGAATTTTAAAATGTGGAAAGTTGATCAAAATATTATAATTCCTGTTTTGATTTTTTAAATTATTTTTTTATATTTTTTACTTTTGTCCTAACACTTAATTAAAAGCACACACATTTAAGAAACACTCCTTCACAATTTGTGCATTATTAAATGGTTTCGTGTGATTGCCAACAATATAACAATCTTCATAGGATGTCTTTGATTCAACTATGAAAATACCACTGACAAAACACTTTGTTGCTGTTGCAAAGATTATTCAAGAAAGCCTATTTATCCCATCTTGAAAGACATTTTCGGAAAAAAGTGTCTTTGAATGATTCCTGTTTGATGGTATTTTTTAAATACAAAACTTCGTGACAAATCAAACAATTACTTATCCATGTTTGTTTTTCACAACAAATTAGTCAACCTCCTAATAATGGTCTTTAAGGGTCTCAGGGGTGTTAAAAATGTTTCGAGAGCACAAAATATGAACAATTTTCGACTAGAAATAATTCTTTGAGGTTAAAATGAAATAATTTGATTCTTTTACACATTTTTTATAAAGGAATAAAGTTTCAAAAAGTATAATATGTCTAAAATATAATCATAATTTTAAAAATAATAAGCACATAAATATAAGAAAAATCTTTGTAAGAAACAAATAGTAAGTTTTACGACGCGCATGATATTTTCTGCAATAATAATTCTAATTACTAGCAATAAGTTGATTTATAAAGTCAAATATATCCTTATTACATGTGGTAGCGATTTTATATTAATAGAATAAAAAATAATATTTTTAAAAATAAAAAAGTAAATTTTTTAAATTTTTTAAAAAATTTAATTTTTTTGAATTTTTTAAAAAATTACAAATATGTAATACTATAAAAAGCTAGGATTTAAAGATTATGATAGAGTTTATAATTCTGTAAAGTTTTATGCATCAAAGTATGATAGTTTTTGAAACGCAATGCGCGTACGTGAAAAAAAACACAAACTGAGAAAAAAGGCTTTAAAGTTTTAAATTGAATTTGAGAAAATAAATTTTAAAACTTACATGCTAAAATGCTCCAGGATCATACTATATGCCTTCCTGTTGCTCAAACAGCTCAATTCATTTACTCTTTTTAATTTTTTTGGCTCTGCGAGCTTCAAACGATGATGCTGAGCTCCTCTTTCTTGACGTAAAGATTCGACGATTGTCACGTTCAGCCAGGGACACACAAACATTTTTGTTAATTTTTAAGCCAAATTTCTCTAAAATAGTAATAAGTATTTGATTTCCATCATTAAATATGCTGGTTTCTAGATTTGCAGCAATCTCTGCAATCTGAAGGCTAGAATCAATCGTCTTAGGACAAAACTTCCAGATTAATGAATTTAAACTTTCATTAGGATTCTGTGTCTTACCTCCTAAACATTTCTTCAGGAGTGCCAGATGAGATAAGTCTGCAAATACAGGCTTAATTACATCTCGAACAGCTTTAGCAACTGAGGATTTGTGTTTATAATTTTGTAAATTATTATTAATTGCAGCATTATACTTACACCATGTATTTGGTTTGTAGGACAAAACCAGTGGATCGGTTCATCATCGGTGCTGCAAGAATGACCCCAAACAGCCCAAATGGCTTTCCGCATTTCCTTTACACTAGTAGAATTGCATCGAATAGCATTACCATAGTAATGCGCAAGCTTATCAATTAAACTATCAGTTAACCTACCTTTACCGCCTATAGTTTTACTATCAGATAATTTCTTTTTACCATATACTAATTTAAGCTTCCTAAGTCTTGTACCCATTCTCTTTTGCACATGGCCTACACATTCTATTTTCTGAATAAGATGGTCATCGCCGTATGGCTTGTTTTCAGAAAGGGCATTGAATGTTTTTGTGTCGCCATCTCCTATGTAGTTCGAATATTTCAGGTTGTGAAGCTTTTCTGATCGATTAAAAATCCTCAACATCCCGTCAACCTCCATCTTACCAGCAGAGCCAGAATAATTTTTTCTACATGAAATCTTATGCGCTCTTTGCCATTTATTGTACTTGATACCAAACCTTTACCCTTTATAACTGTCGCATCCTTTGCAAAATGAGGACAACACTTCCCGATCCAAAACCTTACCTGTTTCGCCCCTATTAGAGTACATACTCCAATCAACGATGAATGTCCTCTCGTCTTCCAGGTCCCATCACCACTTACCGTTAAAATGTTATCAGGTGACGAAGAATTTCTTCCACAGCTGCCCTGTTAATGCTTTCTTCGGCGACTTCCTTCATAACAAGTGAAAGTTTATTAATAATAACATCATATGATTTTTGTTCAACAGGATTAGGAAGACTCATTACAGCACAAAAGGTTTTTAATGACTGTAACCTTGACCTATGCATCTCATTGCTAAAATAGATCTTCTGTTAATTTCTGGAGCATTATTTTTATTCCCAGTGTTTTCACAGCTTGAAAAAGTACAAATACTCCCACAGTTTTTACAATGTATTTCAAAATTCGAACATAAACCACGAGTGGATTTTTCATTAATTGTTAATGGCTTATGACATTTTAAACAGCATGATACTGACAAAATAGAGCTAAAGGTTGAAATAAAATCAAAAATACGATATCCTTTGAAGTTTTCACTTACTTTAACAAGATTTGACTTTAATGAAGTCTGAATTCCTGAGATTTTATTACTGGAAGCACACTTACGTGTATCTCTCCTTTCTGCAACATTTGTATCAGGACATACCTTCATGAATTGGTTCCCTCTAAATCTTCTTTTGTAAGGACGCTTACCTGAAGGCCTAGGATGTATATTTTCCATTTCAAATCAGACGATAAATAATGTTTTGAGTTTCGATAAGATTTCAAACAACGTTGTTTTGAATTTCGATAACTTATTTCAAACAACGTGGTAGCGTTACAAAACAGAATGTAAACACAGAAAGAATGAATGTGTTGAGTTGCAAGCTTCCTTCTGATCAACTCAAGCGCTTAAAATATTTCATGAGGCTTTTTAAAAACAGAAAAATGAAACGTTGCGGAAATAAAAAAGTGGGCGTGGCATGTGTCCATTTAAACACTGTTATTACTAAATTGCTGTTTGGAATTTTTTTAATAACTTTCAAAGTTTTTGTAGCACTATCACGTGGTTGGTATCAAAATGTTCAAAAGAAAATGAGGAACAACATATATTTTTTTTTCGAAAATTCGAAAAAATCCGAGATTAACACCCCTGTGACCCTTAAGGAGTTGCTGTGTACTTAAGAATTTATTAAGTTAAAATATTTTCCTTTAGAGTGTATTATATACTAATCTGTGTGTTTATTAGCATTTTACCATTACTGTTAATTGATATGTTGTAAAATTTTATTCCAGTCGCACCGAAAGTGATCACTTTATATATGTCTTACTCTCTTGTGTCATAACGCACATTTTATCGTCTATCATTTACAACCGTAGTGTGCTATCTGAAAAAAAATGAATTTATTCTAAACAAAAACCATCATAGAATGAATGAATGGTCAGCTGTTTGAATTGAATTTGTATATATTCAAAGAGACTGAATTAACGCTTTTATATTTAAATAGAATCGCAAAAAAAAAAATTAATATTTAAATAAATATACGTGTTACAAATAACTTTTTGGGCAACTTATACATTAATGCGTTTTTAAACTTTTCATTTGAACCGGCGAGTAAAATAAAATAAAAAATCTTGGCCACAGGTTTAAAATAAAAAAAAATTTTTTTTTTTTAGAAACATTTCTTTTGACAAAACTTCTACGCATAATGAGAGAGGTGCGACATCTTAAAAATAATTTGTTATGACATTTTTATAGCTTTATAAAATATTCCTATGAACTGAAAATTAGGTGAAGTATATCGCAATGAAAAAATTTTGTAGTCCTTTAAATGCATAAGTAGTTTCTTAACCGCATTATTAATCATTAATTTTTTTGAAAATTCCAATCGTCTTTAAGAAATTAAAATCCTAGGTGAAATCGTCGAATCGGCCACTGGTCGCCAAATTATGAAAATCGCTAATTTGGCGCGTTGTGTTTTGGAGTAGCAATCCTTCTGCAACACAATCCGACTTCTCCCTCAGTGATACAAAAATCAAAAGGGTTACCAGATTTGGCGCCTTTATCGGTTTGGCAGGATCAGTGGCCGATTCGACAATTCAACCAATTCGGTTCTAAACATGTTAATATTTCTTTTTTCAGTTGTATCCATTCAAAATCTGTTTCCTGCTCACCATGTCTGATGCTGAAACAATTTCTGTGGCGGTCGGAGTGTTCGTCGGGATTTGTGTGGTCGTATTCTGTGTAGTGCGTTACTGCTGCCGGGCCTGTTGCTGCAAAAGAGAGGGCGCCAACAGTCCATCCATCATAGTAGTCAAATAAAAGTGAAAAGATGGGATGCATCAATTCACAGAGACCATGTCTTAGATAGTTTTTCCTTTTCTTATTTCAGCTGATGATTATCAGTTTTGTGTTCACTCTAGCAAATTCAAAATAGCAATATAATTATACTAAATGAAAATGCTCTCTTAATGTTTGCTCACTTAAGAAATTGTCTGTTTAAACATCAATATGTTTCGCTTTCTGTGTTATCTAAAAGAAATTTTAATATGTTCACGCAATATCTGTAGTAACTATTTTCTTTACTGAAAACTTAATTTAAGCAATAATGTCCGAAGGTTGAATAAAAAAAAATTATGTGAAAGACATTTTTATTTTATTTTTCCATACACACAAGTGCAATCATGTTATTTTAATAACACATTCGTAAAAATAGTTTTTAACGTGTTGGATTTAATGGCCCTTCATTTGAATCTGAGGCAATTTTGGGAAAAATTGCCTATCTGCTTTGTCTTAAAAAATAAACCATTTTGCTATCCATTTTTGCCATTTTTTTTCTGTTATTCTTAATATTCAAACATTTTATTGGTATGCTTGACATCCATTTGAGATTCAAATAACGAAATTTTTTTTATATTAAATTATTTGAAATATAAAAATTTGATTATGCATAAAATTAGAAGAAAAGGGGGTGGATTCTTATCTTAAACATATTTTTCAATTTCGGGATTACATTATCCAAATCCCTGGATTAGGATTGAACTATTTATGAAAAATGCTTGCACATTAGCATGGTTGAAATTACGTAATAAAACTGAAAACAATTATAAAATTTGTTTAATATTATTTATTGAATCAAATTAAAATATAACTTAATTTATTATAACAAATAAAAAACTACATAATGAAATTCACCCAAAAATAGTACAGTTTGAATTGTTCATTGAATGAATAATCAAATTCATTAAATTTGAATTCATTAAAAATTGACTCATTTGAATTAAAATCGACACGTTTGAGATTTTCCAAAATATTATTGTAAATTTAAAACAGAATAAAAAGCTCCTATTTTTTTTCATTGAAACACTATTTTATTGTGCTTATTATGCCTAACGTAAATATAATTTTCTTAAATGAGTGAGTGAATATTAACGTCCCACTGTTCAGCTACACAAGGGCTTTTGGGAATGGTCCGCGTAATTTTGAACCATGGACAAGTGAATGCGGACGACACCTGGGCTGGCACCCCCTCTCCTAACTACCACACCAACGGGAGGACGTTTGAGCTCTCGACAGATTTAACGTGCATCGCTCCCCTACTCGGCGGGTCTTCAGTGGTACTGGGATCGAACTCATGACATGCTAGCCACGATCCGATGCCTAGACCACTTGGCTACCGCGGCCACTTCCTTAAACGAGAGGTAAATACATAAGGTCCATTTCCAAAGTGACGGGTACTAAAATTAATTGTGCCTCATTCAAAGTGTGTCTTACAGGAAGTAGTACAATATTTGTATATTAATTTATATCTTCAAAATTAAAAACATAATTACCTGTTGCTATTTCATACGAGCTAAATGTAAACGATTGATTTGGACTAAATTCAGCAGGCCAATTTATTCGAAAATGAGTCTGTTCATGTTTAGAGATACAAAAATTTATTTGAATCTCAAGTAACTTCGCTCAAGAGTAGAATATAATTCGTTGGGTAGATGATCAGAGTGCCTAGCTCTTTCGAGCCTTACCCTCTCATTGTTATGACTCTTACCCTTTGTTAATTAATACTAAAAATGTACAATAAACGTTTAGTAAATTATAAAAATAAGACTTTAAGAATAATAGATTGCATTAAGTGTTTGAGAAAAATAACTTAAAAATTAGTGCATGCCCCGAAAACGAGAGCAGTTTCAGAAGAGTAAAAAACATTCTCCTGTAGCTAATATATCTTCCAAAAATTCTAATTGCCTCTGTCCCTTCACAAGCTAGCTGACACCGAACTTATCCTATTGGGTGGGAGAAATGTCCGTTTTCTGACCCCACTCGTAATGGGGAGAAAGTTACCCCCAGAAGGAAATAAGAGAAAACATATCAAATTTCATTTATTTTATTTTTTCATTAATTAAAATTTATTTAATTTTATTTTTCATTTCAATTTTTATTTTTATTTTAAAAAGTATGGTTACTTTTTGTCCTCTGGAAAAACTTTTTTTTTAAATTTTAATAAATATTAACGTAGCAAAGGGAATATTATAAGTATCTTCAACTGTTAAATTTAGCTTTGTAAATATATGTTGTTTTATAGACTTATCTTTTTAATTTTTCAAATAAAGTATTGATTCTAATTATAAATTCTCGCATATATGATTACCAATGAAAATTAAAAAGCGTATAAAAATTTTCGTCAACATAATTATATCGGTAATTGTATTATGTTACTGTTTTAAATGTACATATTTAATTGCTATTTTCTTATTTTCCGTATAATTTGTATTACATGATAACATTTAGGAAACTTTTTTTTCCCGGCTGTGTGAATAAAGAATCACACACAAATATTTCTCCTATTTTTCATAACAAAGAAAATTATCTTGTAAATCTCGAAACTTAACGCATAAAAGAGTCTTTTTTTGCTTTTGGAAATTATTCCAGTTACCTTTTAGGCTAACAAATATTGCCTTAATGCCATACCCTATAGAAACTCTCTATTATGCCTATTTTAAAATTTACAACAAAATATTTAGTAATGTGTTTCGAAGTCATCTTTGATATTAAAATTGGAGGAAATTTCTATTCCGTAAACTGGAAGAAATTGGATAAGATTCTTGATAATGTACACGATGCAACAATGAATAAAAAATTTTACAATTAAAATATTTATCTTAGATTATAACACTAAACAGATTTCATAGAATATTTTTTGCATATTTCAATGAGCAACTAAGGAAGTTAAAATTATGTAACGAAATTAAATACTTAAGAAAATCCTGGAAATAACTCTTTAAATTTCTATGAAAATCTAATTCGTTTAAGAGTTAATTTTAGTCTTTTTTTTATGAAGAAAGCATTTGACTCATTTTCAATGAAGTTTTAAAAATAATTTGAGAGTAAAGTATACCCAACAAAAACAGATTTTGTATAATCTTTTTTAATGTTAAGATATGCGCAAGTTTCAGAATATAAATATATTTCGAATACAAAAAAAGGAAAGTCCATGATGAATCGAATATTTTGTCGTTCTTCCAAAGCTGAAAAACATGATTGACCCTTTGGGAAAATATTTATTAGGTATTTGAATCATAAGTTTATACCAAAAGCAGTTCCATAAAAATATGAATAAAAATCCATATTTTGCTATCCTATTCTTTATAGTTTACAAAAACGTACTTTTACGTATTTTATTCGGTTGTAATTTAGGTTTTAAATGCCTATAACAATTTTTTCCTTAACTAATTTAGATCATTTGTAACGTAAATATACATTTTAAATTATATCAGTCTTATCTACAAGTTAAATTTATTGAAGCTAGTTGATTTTTTTTTTTTGTAAAAGAAAGATAATAGCTTCAAATTTTGATAACTCAAGTCTATACGTAGAAAATTGCAGTTCATTAAGAGGTTTTACTTCAAATCCAACTTTTACTATTTTTTATCTTCAACATTTTAAACTTTTTACTGAATTGGGGAAACTATATCTGTATTTATCAGCTTCATAAAATAAGCATATTAAGGAAGTTGTTTTTTTTTCTTTCTTTTTGCTGAGTGATAAGGCTGAAAAAGTCGAGAAGTCATTAGAATGTATTATTTCATATTTGGTAGGGGAAAAAAGTATTTAGTTTAATGATGAAATTAAGTCGTTAAAAATATTCTAGATATGAAAAAGGAAGGAAGAGAAAACTAGCTATCACACTAAAATTTTTTTAGAAAAAAAATAGGAACATTAAAATTATCCAAAATGTCAGGGCAAAATCATTAGAAGATTAAATGAAACTAATTTTAGATTTTTAATACTGAATGCAGTTTTAGAAGTAAAAAAGTTATTTATGTTTCATCTGTTTCATACAACTGGTAAAATAAATTCTTTAGTAAAAAAAAAATGGCTCGACTCAGCTCAAGAATTATAATTAAGAATTTTTATCATCAATTACTTTTAAAGACTAGGAGTAATGAATGAAATTATAAAGAAAGATTATCATTAGGAAATTTGAAAATATATGAAATCATATCAACCTGAAACACATTTTGTAAAATGAAGGGAGAAATGTTTAATTTTCCAATTATAGTTAACGAAATGTTCTCATTTTGGACTTCAATTTAAAAAAAAATTCATTTTGAGAAAAGAAATTTAAATGAATGAGGTTATTAAGACAAACATTATTTCCAATGTGACGTTCCTTTATTTTTAGTTCAAATTAGTCCACCATTCGTAATTTTAAGACGCCAATATATATTTGTCTTCTGTATAATTACATGGAAATAACAAATCAGGATCAAAAGGTCAATAGTTAAATGCAATCAATACAAAAGTTAATGAAAACATTAAAAAAATGAAATGTGTCAGGGCTTTCTTATGAATTTAATCAGTATTTAGATTGATTAATATCAACTTGTAGGTTACATTTCTTGTATACAGAGAAGCATCAAGACTACTTAATTTTAATTTTCTTAATATATTCACATAATTTGTATTATAACCTTACAAGAAAATGCTTGGTTATAAATAATTTTATATAAATAAATTTAACATTTTACTTGGAAAAAATCGCATATGGAAAAATGAAGATAATTTTTATTTTAAAATAAAATACTCTAAGAATAAGGACGCTTTAAGAAACTCTAGAAAGAACAAATTAAGTGAAAGGTTTTTGGAAATCGAAGAAAAAAATGTATTAATATGTACTTGATCTTTATACCATCCCGTTTTTTACTACAATGCTATGAAATCATTTTAAAAATATTTTCTATGGTTCTTTACAGTAATAACACTTTTTGTGTGTGTGCATACGAAATTTTCTTTCTTACATATGATTTTAGATTGTATATTTTAATTATACACAGCAATTTTAAATAACAAGAAGGAGCGCGGGTTTTACGTATACATTTTTATAATAGTTTAGATGAAAATAGTGATTAGAAAACATTTAAATCCAATTTGTGACTTGTTCAATCTTTTGACTTGTTTAATGAGAACGAAATTTTGGTTTAAATAGAGAAGACCCTCTATCACGAATCACTTCAATATTTGAGATAAATAAAAGTGTCTAATAATCAATTCGACAAACAAATGAGATACCTACGTATTAGCGTCGACGCAGCCTAATTTATGCCACGTGAAATCTTGCCATGATATCATAACAGCAAAATAAAACCACAAAAACATTTTTACGTATTTTATTTTGAAAAAAGCAATTAAGATTTTGATGGGGAGAAAGTGGCGCTATTCGGCAATCGCCAATTTGGCTGCGGTAACGCTAATAAAGTACCGGAATGCATTTTTCACTCAATTGTCTACAGCACATATCTGTTGATTCGCAGGGAGATATTTCAAATCATATGTCGCGAGCAAAGGTCAGTAGTTGATCCTTTGTGATTTTTTTGAATATTGAAAACCGGATGGTAAGTACTACCCACTTGCTAAATATACAATCTCGGGGAAAAAAATACCTCGAATTATAAGAAACTCTAAGCAATCATATTTCTTTACTTTTCGAGCCACTGAAATACTAGGGCAGCCAATCCAGTGTCAACTCGCTGACAGCCGACCAGTAGAAATGCAGCCTCTCAGCATCAATTACTAGCACTCGACATGCATCTTCACCCAGAAGTTTTTTAGCACCAGCCTCTCGCCTATCAGTCAGAAAGCTCACTCTGCCTCCAAGGACTAGCCATTAAATACAGTCCACCTAAAAACTTACTCGATATGGAAAGGAGGATTGCTTCGCGATAAATACTCCCAACGAGTTCGGAGTATATACCTAGTTGCATAAAAGAGTTATGGTGCATACATTAAATTCAGTTGCCATCCATCTGTCAATGACGTCAAAGGAACGTTTTACAAGATGCTCAATTCAAAATGTAGTATATCGGTTACAGTAATTAATGGAGAAATGGTACTGACTGGATCGTTTGGAAAGTCCCACAAAAACTTTCTCTATCAGGAATCACAATTAGTCATAGCAAGGGCATTAAATAACAGTCCATTCGGAAAGTTACCTAGTCCAGTTATCCTAGATGCAATAAAACATTTTATGGATCATCGATAGTTCAAATCATGTACAAGCTAAGGTCAACAGTTTCTTCTAAACTACTGTTGTTACTAATGCCACCTGTCTGACGTAGTCAGATCGAGGCCCACAAAATTCATCATGGCATCGGGCTAGATTATATGCCTGTCGTTAGCCATATCTTTTGAGCACCATGCAGGTGAAAGTACGATTTGGCTCGGTCCCACCCCAATTTAGAGGGAGTGGTCAGGGGCCTCCCACCTCTCTTCCCCTTCCACCAAACCTCACAAGAGGATTTGCGGCTCGACGGCTATTTAGAGTACCCCCCCCCATGCCGTGAAGGCACTATACATTTATAAACATCCATGCCTTCTCTGGGATTCGAACCCTGGCCCTACGGCACAGCAGTCAGCGTCGCTAACCACTATACAGGATGGGCGACAAGAGAAAAAACGCTCTTAGTTGGAGTCTATGTTTTCTAAAATTTGTAACCCCCCCTTTTACAATTAAACTGAATCATTCTGTAGAATTCCTGACACTGTCATTCGATCTGCTGATTGAACTGAGTCTTTAGACTCTAGTTCCTCAATGTCTTGCTCTTGCTAATGCAATTTTATGAGCTCATCAATTGTCGAAACCTGATTGTGAGAATCCAGCAGTTTCAGAAAAAATGGCGAATAGATTCATTTTTATGGCTAAGCGTTGATTCGGCGGGATACGTCAAAACACGTAAATTAGCTTAACAGGAAGTGGGGAGCGAGTAATACAGTTGCGTAACACTCAATCGAAAAATGAATGGGTGAGATTTGAAAATGACGCAATTCCAGGTTGCAAAAGTCGAGGTATTACTGTATAGGATGGGGTCATTTTTTGATAGCAAATACATTTAGATTTCAAGGAATGTAATGATTCCATTCTGGTAACATTATTTGGAACTCAGATACAAAAAGTTCACGATTGTTCCGATATGGCCATGTGTTTTTCTTCCGATAGCTATTCGATACTTTAAATAGGCAAATGTGTTTTTAAAAAAATGAATTGTTAGAATAAGCATTTCATTGTTCAACTTGAAGACTTTATACATTTGGTCTTCGATATAATCACCCACTGCAATCAAGGACATTTTATTCTACTCTTCAAGCAAACTTATTGATATTCACACCGAATGTTATTCATTTATTTATCAAATCCAAGACCTGTTTCAAAGCTAGTATGACCTTTTTTCACACACACGCAAAAATTATTCGATGCAATTTTGTTATTATATATACAAAAAAGTTAGATAAACGTCTTACAAATTAGATTTTTTGTTTAAATTTATAGTCATTTTCATATAATTATGGTGTAAAATATTTTTTTTTTGTCGCTAAGACATTTTTCACAAAACTTAGGGTCATTCAGAAAATGTTGAAGCTAACCATCAACTGAGAGAGGAAAATATTTAATCAATTCTTGAAACTCAATTTTAAAACTCTGCGA
>BMAO01035145.1:0-12188 GCA_019973975.1 Trichonephila clavata
AATTTCGGGAGATTAAGAGGCGTAACCGATAAATATTTCCATTTTTAAACTATTTGATCATCCTGCTTGAAAATTGGTAGGCATGTTTCTTTCATGGAATAGAGTTCCTCTAACAAAGAGTAAAACGAAAATTGACCCCCAAGGATGGTTGCGAGGGGTCAAGAGGAGTTACAGAAAAAAATTCCGGTTTTTAATTGTTTGACCCATATACTTGAAATTTGTTAAGCATTTTTTTTTTGTTGAATAGGGATCCACTAAGAATGTATTTTAAGTAAATCAAGTTCTGTGGAGGGGTGCAGGGGGTTACTGGGCGTATTGACACAAAAAAATTCCTTTTTTCGAGCTATAAGGACTATAATAATGAAATTTGGTTTGCATTTTTCTTTTGTTGAATTGAAATCTGCTAAGAGCGGTTATTTTGGAAAACGGCTCTCAACGGGATTGCGGGGATATTGATAGTAAAACTTTTGTTTTTTTCTGTTAGATTTAGATGGAGTAGAGATCCACCGAAAATTGGTTTTGCGGGAATCCACTTTGTTTTCGGGTTACGAAAGAGCAAACATCATTCTATACTTCAATTTTAGAGATTTTTAGAAAATACAAATTAGATGAGTTCTGCCTTTTTTTTTTATCAACAGGCGACAGTTACGTCTAAGTATATTTTTCAATACATTCGAATTCTTAATGCAGGACTTAGATATCAATAATTTATACATATATATAATCAGTAAAAATTTATAAAACATCATGAGATACCCAGCGAAGCGGGCGGGTAACGGCTAGTAATGTATAACATTAGAGAGTATTTATAATATTTATTAAAACTGGAAATCTCTAACGATAGATAACCTGGGAACTTGAATAAAAACGAACACCAAGAAAGACAGGAACACTGTAAAATAATTTTAGATTTAAAATTCTTACGAAAGAAAAAAGGTAAATCTTACCAGATTCTTCATTCCTGAATCTTGGGATAAACTTCGTTACATTACTGGGATAAGTTCGATTACATTCTAGCGTAAATACTGTAACTTTTAATGAGAGTTCTGTGTATGAAGCAAAAATGATTTCATGAAAATGAAATAAAAAACTGATACATTCCATTATGCTTTCTTCTCATTATGCTTCATTTGATTGAATACTCATAAATCTATCATCAAATGCTCTCTATGCTTTTCCAGGGATCGTAATACTATTTTACTTGAAAAAAGCATAACAGATGTACGTTATTTACGACTTTGCTAAATGAAATTGAAACACATGGGGGGGGGGGACTAAAGACGCCAATACTTTTCTCTGCTGCTTCTTAAAAAGTAAACCATGTCTTTCCCCCCTCCCTACTGCTAATGTAATGTATTCAGTATTAATAACAGTGTTGAAATTTTTGTATCTTCCTAGCATTTTATCCGATTCTCCATTTGACTGTTTTATTTGTTAGTAATTAAGGTTTAAAAAGAAAGCCCACTAAAGAAAAAGTATCTCTCGTTGCCTGGATTACAGCAAATGAAAAAAAAAAGTTTTTTTTTTATTTGGCAATAGGATTAAAGATATGTAATGAGCGTATGAAAGTTTTGATGATGAATGACGTTTGATCACTGATTGGAAAATCGCTTAAAAATTCGATTTCGTAAAATGTGAAGCGAACTTTGAGAAAATCTACGTTCATGGCGTCAGTCAGGCTTTGGGCCCCCTAGAAGTCTTGCCCCCCCCGCAGTGTGGGGGTTGCGGGGGTGCACGTTACGCCACTGCTTTCACGTCGTCTGGGGTTTCCTCTTCATTCAATATCTTTGAAATATTATTCTCAACTCTAATTTCTGGTTTGTTAAGTTCATAGTATTCAGACACAAGGTCTTAAGGAACTAACTCCATTTTTGTAGCCATTCTATCAAATTCGCTTTCCTATTGATTTTCCCAAAAGACCACCAACAAAGCTAAAGACAGCAGGAAGAACGAGAGGTAAAAAACCTCCGGTTTGATTTGTGGTTAATAATTTACGCTTTCGAGAAAGAGGTATACTTTTGTCAGCTAACTGGCGGATGGTTCTCTTGTAGCGACACAATCATTTGACATTTGCTTTCGGGACGTTACTTGCTAATACATTTTGACATATTTCGCACAGTGTTTTTATTTGTTCGTTGGTGGCGCTCTTCAATATAGCATTTCTTTGTTGAGGATTCGCAGCAGATAAAACATGTAACAAGTGCACGTGTTGTCTGATTCGGTTCATCTTTCTTCTGGCACAAAAACCCAATTAATACCTTTTTGATCTGGAAAAATAGATTGTCGCAATCTCTGTTCTTCATCCGTCGTTAGAAAGCATTCTACCAGTAAGAACTGATATTTTTCTTCCGTTGCCTTTTTATAGGCATCCATGAAAAACTTAGAACGGTCAGGGAACACTTGCCTGTCAAAGCACGCAATTTGGGATTGATCTCTGTTATTTCGAAAGAGTATTATATAATGTGCATTCAAGCTGATGTCTCTGGCCACTCTAACACGAGGGAAAAGATTCTGTGTTATCAAGATTATACTAAAATTTTTATGATGAGATTCTATAGTAAACATTTGTGATATCTCTGACGACAAATTATTCATAAGATCATCCAGAATCAAAAGATCAAATTTTTCGTCGGCTGTTGGTAATCCAGATACGAATTTGATATTTTTCTTGGTGCAGACCCATGACTGAAAAATCTTATAACACCATACCACTTTTTTAATCGGGAGTTCATAAACTTGCTCAGAAATAATTTTTCGATTTAAATGAGTTTTCCCGCTTTGACTCGGTCCATTTATTATCATTGAAGATGGGCATTTGAGTCGTAAAAACATTGTTTAAACACTTGTTCTAACTGAAGCAGTTTCGAATTTCAACATACTTCAAACATTTTTCAGAATTCCTTTTTTGTTAATTGAAGCCCAAGAATCTCAGGGATGGGATCCAGAGTTCGGTTGGAGAAAAAATATCGCAAGTCGAATACCTGTTCTTTATTTTTAAAACAAACATGAAGGAAAATTTTTCTTCCAATATGTTTAGAAATTATACATGACGTGTTAGTGATATTCACTCTTTGAGACGATTCCAAAGATGTTTGTGCTTGTAAATATATAAAAAACACTACAAGCTCATCAGTCACAACTGTCAGCAAAACAATAATATTATACCAGTTTTGTTTCATTATGTACCTCTTTAGAAAACTTATTCTTGAATGAATATAATTATGGTGAGAACTTACTTATATATTCACAAAATACGCTTCTTACCTAATCATCCTACATTTTTTTAATGAGGTTGAATCTGTACAACAGAAAAAAAAATCGATTGCATAGACATTCCAATCACGTTGTGTCTGTCAGGAGTGAACCAAGAAAAAGAATCGATTACATAGAAATTCGAGTTCTTTGCTTCCATGCCATCGATTCTAAACTAGCTAAATCTAAAATAGTTATTTATATTCTCGTTAAAATTATTTTTTCCTCGAGTTTCTTATAAGAGGGTTCTTCTAAATAATATAAAATAAAATGAATAGTTTTTCAGCCTCTGATGTAAGACAGATTTTTAGCATTGATTAAAGTTAGTTTGAAATCAATAATTTTTAAATCCACCGTAACAGATCTATACGGTCTTTCACTAACTTCTTCTTTTTTCCTTAAAGCAATTTGTTTATTTCAACCAATCTTCAGCGAGAGCCAGGCGTGATTTATGTAAATAAGAAATATTATATAAATTTGGTTTTCGCGAGCTAAGTAGAAGCTAAGTAGGAGCTAAGTAAGAGGACGTGAGAAGTCAAGTGAATTAAACATCAAGAAGTCGACACGTAGTTGTTGACAAGTGAAGCGAACCTGATACGTGTTAATGTACGTGAAGAGAAGCGGATTTAAACTTGTGAAATTCATTATTACGGAGCGTGGAGTCTTCACCATTTCATCCAGCCAAATTAAGTGCCTGAAGTTCGTCACGAAGGAACCGCAGCCGTAAAATATAAGGTCAGTGACTTTGATTAAGAAAATCAGATTATTATCGCGTGGCGTAGTTGTAATTGTGTGCGTTTAAGCTTTCCTAGATTCAGTTGGAAAAAAATTCTGTATTATCCGCTTGTATTGATACCCCACTTCTTTACCCACTCCAGTTTATTTATCTTAATTAGAATTGTATTGTGTCTTATCACCTATACTGATAAGCATCAATAAATCAGTTTGAATTATGTCTTTTGATCATTTAAGTCCGCCTACACATTGAGCCGGGTTTTCAGATAGACAGGAAGGTAGGGGGTGGCTACAGGTCATCACACAGCTACGAACAAAAATTTTTTCGATAGGTGTTGAGTCCAGATAACAACAATATATACTACTAACAGATGGTCTTCTTTTTGTTTGCCCACTGAAAAAAAATATAAAGAATTTCACTGAGATTCATTAAATAAAACTTTGCATGCCATAATTTCGGTAATAGTTAACTTTAAACTAGCTGTAAAAAAATAACTAAAAGTGTTACTTCCAATTGAGAGAGAAGTAAAAAAGTTGATCTGTGTGTGCACAAAATTTCTGTTTAAGGCTCCCGGTGACACGCCACCACGAAAACCCGAGTGTAATGTTAATCCTATGGAGTTTCTTATAATTCAATTTACGTCTAAGGTATTGCTTTTAACTGTATGAAACAAAATACATCCTAAAGATAAAAAAAAATTAATTTTTCTCGTGATTTCGATTTTTTAAAAAAAATTTCTAAATATTTTTAAATATTTATTAAAAGCTTGAAAATTTACATTTAGTGCGTTGAAACGATCATAAAAATATTTTCAATTATCGGATAAAAAAAGTTTTTCAGCGGAAATCTATTATTTTTTATGCTCTTTCAAACGCATATACTTTAAAATTTTTAAACTAATTTATTTGCGAATAATTAAATAAGTCAGCATTGCATATTTGGAATGAGGGGAAACTAAACTTGTAACTCCGCCTTCTTGCGGAAGGATGCATGAAATTTTCCTTGCGTTCCCTTGGTGAAAGGGGGTAACGTATGACTTTTCGGTGGATTGTGTAACAGAGATGCCCCCCCCCCAAATGGGTCTTGTTTTCTAAGAATCTATAGGCATTCAAGATACTATTTACAATTACATCATTCTTAGGAAAGTTTGAGTCTGTGCTTGAAAATAACTACAAATACGTTTTGTACAAAAAGCTATCCTCTGTTTTTTATTCCACCTTTCTTAAAATTATTTATATATACTAAATAAGTTATATTTTATTAATAATTAAAATGAACAATAAATATTTATTAAATGCATTTGAATCGTCAGGATAAAGTGAATCAGATTTCGCATTCTTTTCTTACGTATCTCCAAAATTGAAATTCCTGTGTTTTTTTCCCAAGTTAAAGTTATTTGAATATCAGCTGTTTTAAAACTTATTTTGCACAGTTTATTTCAGTTATTAAATAAAATGGATCATCGTCGCAGCTTCAAAAAAAGATTATTTCTTTCGGCTAAACGAAAAAAGAATATAGGACAGAATTTCAGGAATTGGAAAGAAAATTGTGTATTTCTTTTTTTCTAAATTCTTGTTCCGCTGTTCATTTCAAATATTGTGAAAGTTTCCACATACTAAATGGATTTATTGATCATCGCATTTTAAATAAGATTCAAATATTCCGAAGATGAAATACCATTGATTTAAAATAAATCAGAAAGTTTTCCATAATTTTAAGAATATTTTTAGTAACATTAATAGTTTCTTCTTAAAACATATAAATTTCAATTAATTTATTTACTATTGCTACTGATGTTTTTATTCCGTTTTTATTTCCTTCACTGAAAATTCAACTTAGAAATAACATTGCAGAAATTATTTTTTTTAAAATTTCTGTCTGGAAAGCAGTATTTACATTTTGCATTTTCATTTATACATGTGTTTCATATATTATTCAAGATAACTCATCACTGCTTTTTTTTTTTCAAAATGAATTATAAGTTAATGCTCTATGAAGAATGCACTGCAAGTACAAATACAGGCAAATAGTTCCACAATTTTAAAGTTCAAGCCCAGCACCACTAAAGACCCACCGTGTAGGGGCACGATGCACGTTAAATCTGTCGAGAGCTCAAACGTCCTTCCTTTGGTGTGGTGTGGTGTGGTAGTTAGGAGATGAGGTGCTATCTCAGGTGTCATCCCCGTCACTTGACCATGGTTCAAAATTACGAGGTCCGTTACCAAAAGCTCTCGTGTAGCTGAACAGTGTGACGTTAATATTCACTCACTCACTCCACAATTTGAATGTTTGACATCTGAGGAATTATATAGAGATTTTCCCCAAAAATCCCGGGAAATTCTGATTGGAATGGGGTTGTACGAAAACACTTTCTAGTTCTAGGGGTTCTACGAAAACACTTTCTAGTTCTAGGGGTTCCACAAAAACACTTTCAAGTTTAAAGGGTTCCTTGAGTTGAAAAAGTTTGAAGACCACTGCTCTAGAGCCATATATATTATTTGCGACAGACTTCGTAATTCTAAGCCAAGGGTGGCCAAGCCGCGGCCTTTAATAATTTTGCGGCCCTCGAGATTCATTACAAAATATGATTATTTTGTACAATATTTTTGTTTTTAATGTAGTGTTTTGTAACAAATATACTTCATAACTCTTTCTATTTTATTACCTTTCTTTTATTTTAACACATTCTTAGAAGTGTGCGGTATTGCAGCGCAGCATCACACTCGATTCCTGTAACTCCATCGCGCTGCCTATTGCTAGAATTAGACATATTTGATCCTTGCATTATTATTATAAATTATCTATGCTTGTATAGATGAAAAATAATGAAATCAATAATAATTCATTCCGTTTTAAATTTTCATTCCAATAAATGTTTGTGATGGGTCTAAATATAATATAAAGATATATAATTTTTGTTTGCAGCCCGCAGGATTATAATGTTTTTCCGGAGTGGCCCGCAAGGTCATTTGAGTTGGCCATCCCTCTTCTAAGCCAAGATCGGATAGCGAGAATGACACTTGAGTTTACAGTTTCTTTGTATTCTTTATGACCTTTTTTGAACTTGGGAATCTCGCGTCTTTAGTCATTATGGTATATAATCCTCCACGGTTTTAAAAGCTGATTTAAATTATTTTTATTTTTTTAAAAAATATATTGCTGGTTTCTGTTTGTGATATTAAAAATATAACATTAGTGTGATAAATAAGAAAAATATTTAGTATGATTAGTGAAAAAAGTTAATTGAAATTAAAATCTGGAATACAATAACTTTAAAACGATTTTGTGATTTACCGAGACGAGTAAATCCAAAGCAGAATGTATGCGAGATTTTCGACAAAAGAAACGTGAGAAAAAAAAATTAAAAACTGAAGTACAGCCGAAAAGAATTGCACAAAATTCAACTCCACGCAGCAGGTATTTTTTTTGTTTTTTTTTTGCAACGAACACAAATCTCTCAGAAACAAATGGCCGAACCAATTACTGCTTTACCAAATCTGTTTGTCAGTCAGGTAACTTTACGATTGTCCGCTCATAGCTTTTTTGAATGATGAGCTCAAGCTCGAAATGAACACAAACCGAAATATATCGACAGCTAACAGTGGTACTGTTATTGACGTTGTTTTTCAAAGGTTATTAAATACTTTAAAATCTCAAGTACATGTGTCAGATTTTAGTCATCATAAGTCTATTGTGTGTGTGTCTTCCCCAAATTGAACAAGAATATTTATTTTTGCTAAAAAATTACATGACTCTTTGTGTTAATTAAAATAAAATTTTCATTAAAGATAAAATTATTTGATAGAAAATTATTTCCAATCATACCCGATTAATTTTTTCCAGGATTTATCTTACTATTGCGTATTTACCAGGATAACATGTCATGTTACACATCATATGCGACTACTGTAAGACTCGTTCCTTTTTTTTTGTAACTGTATTTATATTAGAAATTCCAACACTAAAACTGTTCTTCCAAAAAAAAATCTGGGTCCCAAAACCAATACTCAATATACTTTATCAGTGGCGTAGCTAGGTATCCAAAGGTCTTGGTGCAAAAAAAAAGAGAGAATATTGGTGGAGTTTTGTTTTATTAATTAAAAATATATTAGAGTATATTTTATATATATATATACAAAGCTGGTTCACATCAGCCCTGTGTCAAGCTGTGCAGAACATAGGAAAGCAAAGCTACAAACTACTTACATGTATTCATATGAGTTTTCTTGTGAATTTAGTGATTGCCCAGGTTCGATTTGACATGTGATAGACAGGAAATGATAAAAGAAATATGCACAAACAAGAAAATATAATACAAAATTATTATAATTATTTAAAATAAAACACACGAAAAAACAGAGGAGGGGGGTCAAAATTACATCAGTCTGTTGCAGATACCAGATTGTGAAACATTGAAAATAGCTTATTATGAATCATATTGTTATAAAAAATAAAATGACCAAGAAGAAATAGCTTCCTGTGTGGTTTTTTTAGATGTATGGTAAGACATTTCATGGAACTTGATGTTTATTTTCAAGTAAAGATTAGAAAAATGAAAAAATTGAAAAATAATATAAACTTTTTAATAAGTAAAATTCGCAACACTATACACAAACAAAGGAAAGAATTTAGGGGAATTCCTTACAAGGTTTGAAATTACTTTCAACGGAGTTGCCATGATTACAGCTATGTAACAATCTTTTATATTTATACCTCAATTATGGGAGAAATTATCGCAAGCTCGACTTGCTTGGTGGTCAAGGCGTGAGGGTCCCCTGAGCTCAAGGGCCCCTGTGCACGGCACTACCTATCCCATTGGTAGTTACGCCACTGTACTTTATTAAATTTATATAAGATTTTTTTTTGTTACATGTCTTAAACCGTTTTTAAATAAAATTATTGAACTGAATCGGAAATAAAGAACTGACCTGAAATATTTCAGGAAAGAGAATAATTTAAATCACATTACACTATTCATTCCATTAATTTTATAAATTTCTCTTGTCATTAAACTGTTTAAAAAAGGATTTTGATGCAATTTAGTATTGAAGAATATCACAGAAAATTGTTTTGAATGTATAGAAATATATATATATATAGAGGTTTTTGCCTTAACTAAAACTTATATTTTTATAAAATTCAATTGAAAAACTGATGTTCCTCAAAACAGAAACGAAACAGCGGAAAAAAGCAGTTTCTTTGTACAACTAGAATGTCGGGCACAGTTTTCATGTAATTGAAAACTGCCATGGGGTGGGCAGTAAAAGAGGGGTCAGTTGTCATATAAATAGTCTTCAGTTGGTTGTAAACTGGACCCTCCAAGAACAAAAATAGAAGGCGAAAGAGAGAAGGGGTGGGGAGGGTTTCCTGTCTCGAGCTCCCTTTGCACTTAGAATCCCTCTCTCAACTGTTGTAGAAGAGGCTTGTATGATTCTGTGACGTCATTTTCTTTCATCATGACATCTGTCAGCACATAATCATCAGAAAATGGGATCAAGTAAATGCAAATTTGGAAAAATAATAGCTTGAAAAAAATGTTTATTTCAAAGTCAAGAAAATATTGAAAATTAAGAAAAAAAGGCATATAATTTATCTTTTATGAAGGAACTATTTACCTCCGATCATTAAGACCAGTACTCATGAGTACTTGGCCTTTCTTTTAGGAACGCCCATTCCCCCCTCCCAGAAGAGGGCGCTTTCATCGTTTTAGAGTTGGAATTTATGTCTACGGGACCCTTAACCTTAAATTATTTCTTTTATTTCAAGTTATGTTTTCACGAAGGTTGATTTTTAACAGTAAATCGCTAACGAGCTCCGAGCTTTATAAGAATATTTTAGTTTAGTGTAGTTTTACATGTTTTGCAAATAAGAAATTAATATTTGCTCCACCTATCTTTTCTTTTTATTTTTCACTAGGTTTATGCAGAGGGCTTTCTCTCTTTTCAAATCTCAAATTTTCTCCTTTCGTTCAAAAGAAACATTTCATTGAAGCATTTCTTTGCCTTCTCCTTCTGTGCTCCAATTCCATTAATCTATTATGTCTTTTGATCATTTAAGTCCGCCTACACATCCAGCCGGGTTTTCAGATAGACAGGAAGGTAATAGTGTAAGGGGAGGCTACGAGTCACCACACTGGCGCCCACAACAAACCGAGGCAGGAGCCAGTGCTAGTTTTAGGGTTCTGCCGGAATTATTTTTTTCGGGACGAGAGAATGTGTCGGGGTTCCTTGCTACTATTGATGATAATATAGCTTATTATGAGATACCGGCGAATTTAGCGTGCGCGTATTTGAAGGGCCATTTATTGGGTAGAGCATTAGACTGGTTTGACGTGATCGGCTATGCGTGTGTAAGCGAAGAAGCAACTGCCTTCGCGTCTCTCAAAAAGAAGTTAACGGATAGTTTTCCAGTTGTGAGGAATAAATCGGAGTTAGAGGCTCAGTTCTTTTCATCAAAGCAGCGGAAGGGTCAGACCCCGTCGGATTTTGTTTAACAATTGTTAAAAATTCATAAGACTTTAGGGTTGAATTATATGATGATGAAAAATTGGTCGATCTCATTGTAATGCGACTCGAACCCCAGATTATGGACTATTTAGAGGTTTGAAACCCCACGACGAAGGTACAGCTGTTAGAGTTTGTCGATCGGTATGAGGAACGTCATAGCTGCAGAGAAAACCCAGGTTCGAGTAATAATTTTGCTAGACGAGGTTGGGATATGAGTAGGAATCCTGCGGAAAGACAGAATAATGGAAATTGGAGAGATGCAGTGGTCGGAAATAGACAAATTGAGCAGAGAGGAGTAAGCAATCAATTTTTCTCGTCGTGATTATCGAAATCAGGGATTCGAGGGAGGAAACCGCAACAACCAACCAAATTATAGACCAGACCGGTATCAACATCATAGAATGGTGGTTAATCACGGTCCGCTTGATGATTCGACAAGGCGGAATTGGAGACGTGATGATAGGACTAGCGGAAGGCAAGGAAATGTAAATTAAAACTTCTAAGCGATCGTGTTGCAGGAGGTAAGCGGTCGCTAGTTAAGTAGTTCCCTTCGTTTTTAGTATCTCAATAGATTTCTTATCATCAATTCTTTGTATCGAAAAGCAAATTTTTGTTTGGTCTAAAGCAGTGGTTTTTAAGCAAGTGGTTAAAGCAAAACTTTTTTAATTCATGGAACCCCTGAAACTAGAAGGTGTTTTCGTGGAACCCCTAGAACTTAAAAGTATTTTCGTAGAACCCTATTGCACACACACACACTTAAAAGAATAAAATAACATTTAAAATAAATAAAAATTTTATAGGTACTTTACATAAAGGCAATTAAAAGAAGATTGCATTTATTATTAAAGAAATTTTAAACTACTTTTAATATAATTAACTTATTAATAATATTAATTTGTGATCAAAGTATCACCTACCCGTGCATTATGTTTAGTAACTGGGGTATTCGCTTGCCTTTTTTCACACAAAATGTCCAAGTCTAGGTCTATTGAGATTAACTGAGAGAAATCACATTATATATTCTGAGTTTAATTTGTTTCTCCTCATTGTTTTTGTAGCCATTCATGTACTTTTCACTTCTACATATTGTTCTGAATGGCATTAAAATGTTTAGAGAAATATTGTGCGTCACACACACACACACAAAATTTAGTTCTTGCTTAAATTTAGATATTTTAACACTGAATCTGTTGATGTTAATGAGCTGTTCCCTCTATTTTATTGTAGGTGTATGTTTCACAAATGCAAAAATGTGCATTCTCAATTAGAAAAATATTTAGTTTTGAAAGACATTGTACTAACGAGTATAAGATTTTCTCGAGGAACTCGGGATGGTAAACAATAAAATATTCACAGTTTACAGGATAATATGTGTATAAAGATTTGGATAATATGTGCATTTTAATATTCTTTTATTCTGTATAATAAAAGTTTAAAAAATATAGCCAAATAAGATTATTATGTATAAATAAAATATTCTGTTTATATATATAGCAAGTATGCTGCCAAACAACAAAATTAAATATAGAAACAGGTAAGAAATTAAACATGGTCTTTGGGCTGTAACAGCTAACTCGATTAAATTTGTGCAGTTTAAATGGGAAATTTAATAGAAATTGAAGTTTTGTAGACCAGTGGTCTTCAAACTGCGTTCCGACGAAGGCTCCATGAGTCACAGTAAGAAAAGCCTATGA
>BMAO01035146.1:0-21646 GCA_019973975.1 Trichonephila clavata
CCACTCTATTTAATTATATTAAGCAATCAGAATTTTTTCAGGCGTTATACACTGCTGTTTGATCGGATCAACTTGTTAAGATTTATTAAAAATGATATTCATTGAAATCAAAAACAGTCATCCCGTTTCCAATGACATTATGTATTCTTTAATTTAAAGGTGTCCTTTTCATATAAATTGTCAAGTGATTAAAGGAGAAAAAGGAATTCAAATACCTAAAATTTTCCTTGCTTGAAAATTATGTATCTTTAATTGTGGTTTAATACAGCTAGTTAAAAGATAAATCTCTCTCTCTTTATATAGTTTTTATAATCACATAATTAATATGTATATATAAATATGGGGTTGATCATTACTTGAATTTTATTTTTAGATAAGCGTTTTCAAGATTTCACTTTAGGAAGAGTTTTTTTTAAAGGCTCAGAGAATAGAAATATGAAGGACTTAAATAGGAATATTTGATTCAAGTGTAAACTTTTCCTAATTGGAGTGAAAACTAAAGTAAAAAGTCAAGCAAATCTAATTCTAATGTTATCCTTTATTCAATATTGGCTATAATCTGTGAATAAATCTAAAATCGGTGCTAATTAAAACATTCAATTTTATTTTACAAAGAGAGATAAGTGATTATGATGTAACATTCTTTTTCGGCACTTTCACATTCTAGAATTTCCTTATGATTCAATATTCAGTCTTAATAGTAATAAATGTTTTTAAAATCATTTTCCGAGTTTTGATATTTATATAATATTTTAAGTTTTTTTTTCAGAAAACACTGAATAAAAAAAAAATAAGGAACAATTAAAATTTAAAATCATCATTATTTAAGTGAAAAAAACACCTTTTATTTTTTATTGATATTTAAATTACGGAAATTGTAATTTTGCTGTGATTGTACTTCAGTGTGATTCAAATACAGAAAAATAAAGTGTACAAAATAGAAACCTCAATTTCATTGAAAAGATTTTTTGAATCTTTTATAGCTTGTTTAGAGAAAAATATTATCAACACTTACACAGATTATCAATTTAAAAGTGCTTTACTAAATGAACAAATGATTTATATATATATAAATAATTTTTTCTTTAAGTTAATACAGCACAAAAAAGAAAAACCAAGTAGAATTTAAGAAATGAAGAAATTTCGAAAGTGCATTAGCATACATTGTAAATGTATAAAAATAAGAATGCATATACAACGTATAAAAATGAAAATACTTTTACAGATGAAAAAATATAATAAATGTATAAAAATAAATCTCAAGATCTTCCAGTTTTTTTTCTTTTCTTAATCTGTTTGAAAGATGGTAAAAATTTTTATGTTATAACTTGAGAAAAATTTATTTATATCTCTTACTGCCTCCTTTTAAAAATCTAAAATTGTAAAAGTCGTGTTGTTTCCCTGTTTTGGTTGTTAAAAAATTCAGGTTTTATTTTCCACAATTTTTTTAAAAAAAGAATAGCCATTTCCCCCAAAACTTAAAGTTAAAAAAATTTAAAGTAATGAAAACGTAAGAAAAATAAAATAATATATATATATTGTACAGTATAATTATATATTCATTTCCAAACTACATCTCAAAAAAGAAAAATTATTTTTAATTGTGCAGGGAAAAAGAGAGGTTTTTGCAGAAACGTCGAATCCCCCCCCCCGGGAGTTTAATGTATTACTACGCGTAATTCTCCGGCGTAATAATCTTGCATATGGTTGCTATAATCCTGTCAACTCAAGAATGGCGATCGACCTTTGGCTAGAAAACAGGATTGGCGTTCGAACATCTTTCACAATTTTTTCGAAATATTTCTCCATTTTACCTGAAGGTAGCGCTGTAAGCGGCATTCTGTGATTGGACAAAAAAATTGTGTGGAACTGGTTACCAAAACATACCATCAATCGCGGTCGTTTGGCGTAACCTTTTAGTTCAAGTTTTGGGTGGGCGATACTAAAAGCTGTTCCCAGTTGCAGATTGGGGGCAATTTGTCATTGAAATTATTCTATATTATGCAGAACTATGATTTTCCCAACAAATGGAAGGCATTTAAAAATTTAGGACAAGAAGGGTTTGATCATCTGACGTTGAATCATAGCCTTCATTTTGTAAATCCAGTAACGAATTGCCACACAAATACCATAGAAGGCACTTGGAAGCATGTTAAAGATTCCCTTCCTACCTGCAATAGATAAATAATTTAAAATTTCACTTGGTGTATATATGTTAGTGCAAACAAAAGAGAGTGGATTGTTTCAATAAGTTTTTAGAAATTGTCAGGAACATTGATTGGGCTGAAAAGGATTTATGTCAATTCTTTAAAAGGGAATTTAATCAAGATTTTTTATCACAATCTATCTTGTTGACAAGTGTTTTTTTTTTTTGGTCATTGTGTGGCAATTTTTTATACATTAAATGCTGCAAGGTAAGTTAATCCTATTTATATGTATTTAATTCTTTCTATCTAAGCAAATAAGATATACTTGTATTTAATCATTAGTTTAATTTTCCTTTGCTTTAACATGTTAGTTTTAAGTTTCTCTTCCATGCTTGTATAAGTAAGTTAGTTTTCTTATGATCTTATTTTATTACTTTAATTTTGATGTTAATTTGCTTTAATATGTTTTTCTTGTAGGCTTAGTGGGATAATGATGATAAATAGAACAATTTGTTCATTATTATTATTAGGAATCACTTACAAAAATGGATTTTTATTCTTAAATTCAATGCAATATTGCTAAAATAATCATTATACTGTTTACATTTAGTTATATAAAAATTTGTTCGTTCGAACTTTTTTAGTTTAATATTTATGAAGGAATTCTACTCGTATTCCCTTAGCCTATTTTCAAAAAATATTACACATCAAATTTTTATGCTTTTTCCTACTAGGATTAAAAGAATTCCACTATATTCATTTTCGTACAGAAGGGACGAAGGGGGTGAGGGAGTGAAGATTAGATAGAAGACAGGTACTTCACTTTTGTGGAGTTTAAGCAGGGGGTCAAAGTACCGCGTTTCGTGTCGTTTCAGAGTGCGGGGGGGGGAAGAATTTTGCAATCCTATGCTTTCCTTGTCAACAAAAAAAAAAAAAATTGGCGATTTTTCAAAAAGGTCCGTATAGCGAACTTGTTCCATCTCGGAATAAATGTTAAAAATTATGTGATAAGTAGTACTAAAAATGCATTTTTCTCAAAATCAGTTTTTTGGTTTATTTCGAAAATGATAACTCAAAATGTGACTGTTACCATTTTTTCAATTCCTACTATTAGTTCATTCTCTCTCTCCCGTTATATATATATATATATATATATATATATATATATATATATATATACACTGTTCAAATTTTTCATCGTAATAAATATTTTCTATTCATCCATTCAAGTTCAAATACATTTTTTAAAAAAAACTTGTAGTGGATGACGCTTGGTGTTACTACAGTTTTTTCAACTATTAATTCATAAATTCTATTTAATATTAATGAATAAAAGAACATAAATAATAGTGCAACAGCATATCTATAAAAGAAAATCTCTCGTTGTGTCTGTAGCGCGTTGGACTTCCAATCCAAAGGTCGTGGGTTCGAATCCCCACTGAGATGGCCTAATTTTTTGAGAAGTGATTTCTTCCTTACTGTACTATTTCATTAGAATAATTAAGGAATATAGTACCAAACAAAAAATACACCTTATATAGAAATGAAAATGGGAATATATATATATAAGTATTTTGCAAGGAAAATCGCTTTCTATTTTGTCACTAAATTTTGTGATTCTGAGAAATATGTATATACATATTTATTTTAATTGTAACTACTTAATAAAAAGTAACTAAAATAACATTTTTCTTTGTTGACCTAAGTAGGAATTGGCTTAATTTATTTTATATTGATTATAATGTTTTCCAGAGCGTGAATTAAAAAGAATGTTTATAATAAGAATATTTTTTTTTAAATTATGGTTTAGTATTTGCATAACAGTGTTGTAAAATATAGCAAATTTTGGGCATTAGTTCTTAGAGTAGCTCGGAAATTATTATTTATTTGTGTAACGAAAGTATTATTGTTCTTGCCCAATATACGTACATATTGGCTATTTTGATACTAAATTTATTCAAATTGGGTCTATAGATTTGCATGCAGAATTTTTGAAATGTTTCTAAAATTTTTTCAAAATACCCTATAAATTTACCATTTTTCTGAAGTTTAAATATTTTTATGCAAATATTAGATATGCATAGCTTATTTATATGTGAAATTTAAAAGGACATATTTTTTTTTCTATTTGTTGTTTTTTAAAAGAAGGGCTTCGAACGCATTCGTTTGACTTATTTAACAATTAATAAACAAGGAAATTACCTTTAAAATAGAAAAATGCATTTTATAATTAGAAATACTAAACACACACAACACCTTAAAACCAACAAATACCTTAGAAAATATAATCTAATAAAGAAAATTACTAAAGCATAAAACCCGTGAAGCGAAAAGTCGGTCCTTCTACAAAAACTTGATTAACTGTAAAATGATTTTACTGACTTTCTGAGATGAAAATTGCTCAATAATTTCAATGAAATCAATTTTTTCTGATATTTCGAACTTAATATAGATAATGGCTAAATCTAAAATCCTTTCTTGTGTCAGATTATTTCTCAAATAACACTTGCAACAAAAAAGAAACATTTTTTTGTTTCAAAAAGAAAAATATGTGATTCTGATAGCATTTCTTCTCCTGAATTCAAATATGATATCGATTTTTCTTCATCACGCAAGGTTTTCGAGAGACAGGTATTTATAATTTGAAGCACTTTAATATTTTCTACATTCCTAAGTACACAATATTCGGACTGACCTAGAAATTAAGAAATCACGATTTTATTTTATATTTCGCATGTGGAGTATCTCCCTTGATAGTCCAACAATAATCGGCCAGCATATTTGCATTCCATTTGCCTTGATATCTCTTTTCTATCGCTGAAATCTCCTGATGAAAGTGTTCCCCGTGCTCATCGCTCACTGCGCCAAGATTTTCCGGGAAGAAATCTAAGTGCGAGAGCAGAAAGTGTATTTTTAAGGACATATTACAGCCCAAAATTTTATAAGATGTTATAAGATCATGAACAATATCACGGTAATTTTCCACATTTAGATTTCCCAAAAAACTGAGTTACATTTGTGAATGCTTGCCAAACTGCTTTTTCCAGTGGATTTAATAGTTCCTCAAACTTCTCATCATACATTAGGGATCGTATTTGTGGACCCACAAATATCCCTTCTTTAATTTTTGCTTCACTAATTTTAGGAAACTTCTGTTTTAAGTACATGAAACCGGGAGTATTGCCCATGGTTTTCATGAAATTCTTCATCAATCCTAGTTTGATATGTATACTCATTTTTAGGATTACACAATGCGTTATGTTTCACATTTTTCTGTCCAGGAATGAATGATTCGCTTTTAGGCCATTCTTTTCTGATGTAATGGTTTTTTCTGTCCCTACCTATCCCAAAGACACAAAAAACGACAGCACTTTGTGTAACCAAGCTGCAGACCAAGAATAAGTGCAATTACCTTGAAATCACCACAAATATTCCATTCATACACTGCATATTGAAGCTTTTCCAATATAAATTGAAAGTTTTCATATGTTTCTTTCATAGTAGCAGAGTGAGCCACAGGTATTGATGGGAATTTATTTCCATCATGCAGAAGCACTGCTTTTAAACTTGCTTTGGAAGAATCAATGAACAAGCGCCATTCTATAGGGTTATGTTCAATACCAAATGTCTCCATAAGAGAAGAAATGTCATTACAAAACACCAAGCCATTTTCTTATAGAAAAGTAGTCTTTACATGGAGAATGACGACTACGAAAAGTACATATCTTAGTATTCTTTTGAAGAAGATTCCATCCTTTTAGCCGGGAACCAAGCATTTCAGACTGTTTTTTGGATAACTTTAAATCTCGTATGGAGATCGTTAAGATCTTGAGTCAATAAATGAGGCTCAGATGAACAGCTTGGTTCAAAAGTTGTATCGCCACCCACAAACTGTTTCTTCTTCTTCCTTACTTCTATCGGAATCTGAGCTCTCTTCATCTAATGTCACATATACTGGAGGCTTTGGTATGGGCAATTCTTCGCTTTGTGGAACTGGTCTCATTGCAGATTACTAGTCAGGTTACACCACTGTATGTTTCGATTTTGACTTAATCCCTTTAACGTTTGTTAAGCAGAAATAACAGTCAGAGGAGTGATCTTTGGGTTCCCTCCAAATCATAGGGATAGCAAATAGCATGTGGCGTGTGCCATTCTTCCATGCAGTGAGAAGCCTATTATACGATAAACAACAGATATATGGGGCCCAAGTCCTTGTTTGGTCTCCCACTTTACACCCAAAATAAAGTTCATAACACTATTTTATTAATGGAGTAAGGTTTCGCCTTTGGGACATGAGTGTCACTTCACCACATATGTATCAAAAGTTGTTATGATGATTTAAACAAGCTCTATGCATTTTGTAACTAACAACAAATTAAAAGAAATAAATTTATAAAAATTTAACATTCAACAATCCAGACACAAAGTACTCACAATTACGTGTTTACTGGTTCACTACTATCTCTCACAACTGACATCGTTCTAATAAATACATGCTAGTCTAGACCATGTCTGTGCCTGTCTGTTGTATCTGGTGCCAAAGTGTCTGTACATGTCTGAACTTGCACAACAGTAGCAGTGATACCATTTGAGTTAGCTCACGTAGTTCCATCACTTTTACAATGCTCTAGGGGTTTTTATTTTACAATAGACAAATGGTCGTTTATGGAAAAAAATATTTAAATACATTAATTGAAATTAAAATTTAAAAAAAGCTGTGGGTGATGGATAACGTGACCATTTATTCTTTGCCTCAAAACGGGACATTTTTTTTTTAGGTCAATTAACAGGTATACAATGAAAAAAAAGCACTTTTTTAAAGTTATTTATTCAGAAAAAGTTAGTTAGCTTAAAAGTTACGAATTAAAAAATATACCCAAAATGTTTAGTTATATTTATCAGAGGAACAAATTTGCTTTAATATAGCTGGTGAAGATTTTAAGTAAGAATGAAACTCTTGGAACGTTTTTTTATATCCGCCTTAATTATCAACATCACCTTTAGAACTGAAATTAGTAACTGGGTTTTCTCAGATGTCCACAATTTGTTCATCAATGAAAATACTCTTTCTACTGGAGCATTTGTAGCAGACAAACATAAAATATATTCAAATAAAATAGAAAAGTTTTCATGCTGTAGATTATTGGCGTGAAAGTGTTTGAATACTTCTATCCAACGAGTTTCCGCGGAAACATTTGTATCATTTTTATTCGGTTACTTTTTGCGATGTAATGTAGTTAGAAATTAATGAAAATTCGTCAAAAACTTCCGTATTTTTATTACAGTCAATATACACCTTTTCAATTAATACATCCAGAGATTTTTGAACGTCTTCCCATGCTGGGACCTTTTTAAATCTCCCCAATAAAATATCTCCATTACTTTGGTAAGAAAGCAAGTTCACTGCTCCAGATATTTAGGGCTTAATTTATAAAATTCTGTAGCCGTCCTTTTCAAAAACTCTTCATCTATATCAGTACCATTACCTTTTGATTTCACCATTAATTGACGGACCGTAAATGGAAGAGAATGATTGGTCTGTTTCTGAGTCAAATTGTCTTTTAGTTGATTGATTTCTTTTGCAGCTTCAATTGCCGATACAGTCTGACCTTCAAGTTTCAATAAAGCTTTCTGAACAGATTCGCGTGGTTTCCGAAAACGGGAAAATTTTGCGACCCAGAGTTCATTTCGGGGACACCGGGACTCGTAATTATAAAAAGGGACAGTCCCTTTTAAAGCGGGACGGGACGTCTGGTCACGTTAGTGATGGAGAAATTCCGAATACATATTTGACAACACGATAAAAAACTGCATTAAGTACAACTATTGGTACTCATGAGACAAAAATCATGTTGGCCAGTGTAATTTGTCACATTTTTTAATTTACTGTAACTTCTTTCACCTGAGGCCACAACAACAGGTGAGGTTAAATGAAATTTATTGTTTAGCAAAGTTTGGAAACAGGGGAAAAGGGACTACAATTTTTAATATTTCAATAGACTTTTTTGTTAACTGGAAAAATATCGTAAATTAAAATTATTTTATTAAAGAATTGCATACCGTCTATATCTTTCACAATACTTCCTTCCTCCTGTAGCTGTGCTTTAATATCTTCTACTATGCAGTCTTTCATGAGATGATCATTAGAAATGTATGAGTGCCATAACATTTCTAATACTCAGAAAACACAGAGTATTGAATAGCCTTCAGATAATAAGTTAAATCTTTCATTTACGGAAGAGATCTCGTAATCAAGAATAGCAAAATAGAAAACAGT
Source organism: Trichonephila clavata (assembly GCA_019973975.1). Classification (NCBI taxonomy): domain Eukaryota; kingdom Metazoa; phylum Arthropoda; class Arachnida; order Araneae; family Nephilidae; genus Trichonephila; species Trichonephila clavata. The sequence continues at coordinate 8,425 of BMAO01035146.1, forward strand.
TTTAAATTGTTGGAAGGGATTTGAAACTGGTATATCCCATGCCTTCGTTATTAAATAAGCGCTTTCCCACCTTGTTGTGCACTTAACTGTTTTAAAGGAAGACGTTTCACTTGTTTGTTTTCGTGTATCCCATCGATATGGGGAAGCAGGAAAGTAATTATGTACCTCTTGTTCGGTATTTAAAAAAAAGCATAATTTTCAGTACTGGAGCTGGAAGCATCATAAACGACGTGATTTAATGTATGAGTTGCACATGGGCCCGTATAATGCTCTAGAATTGATATCAAGAATCCGTTTCTAAAGACCTATATTTTTCCTCTTCACATTCAATCTATTGTCGTAGCCCTTACCCTATATCTTTAATTTCAAGCTACTGACTGGGTAATAGCTTCTTTAATGGAAAATTGCACAGACCTCCGGTGGTATTAGTTACTGGAAAAAATCTTAGGAAGTGAGTGAATATTAACGTCTCACTGTCTTAGCAACACGAGGGCTTTTGGCGACGGCCCACGTAATTTTGAACCATGGTCAAGTGACGCGGACGACACCTGAGTTGGCACCTTCCTCTCCTAACTAGCACACCACACCAACGGGAGGACGTTTGAGCTCTCGCCAGATTTAACTTGCATCGCGCCCCTACACGGCGGGTCTTTAGTGGTACTGGGATCGAACTCATGACACACTAGCCGTGATCCGATGCCTAGACAACTTGGCTACCGGGGCCATTAAAAAAAATTTAGGAAATAGTCTATATATATATATCTTAATTTATTACAGACAAATAGTAACAGATACGAAGCAAATTTTCTTGATATAGAAATTAAATTAAAAGATTATAAAATAGTTACTAATATTTATGATAAACGAGATGACTTTAATTTCAATATTATAAAAGTACCGCATTGGGAGAGTAATGTGCATGTGTCTATATTCAGAAATATTGTTCTTAATTACACACTACGCAATAAATTTCTAGTTTCTAATAAATCAGAAAAAATAAAAAATTATAAACATTTTACTAAATACTGTTTAATTCAAAACTACCCTATTAATTTTATTAATAGATATTTAAATAATGAAATTCTAAATAGTAAGAATTAAAAATTTCCATAGTTTTAAAATGTTTATATTATAGATTTATTAATCTTCCTAGATAGTTTTAAATACCCCCAGTTTCTAGTTTTAGATAAAATTACTTATTTAGAATATATTATAACTTTTAAACTATATTAAGAGTCTCTTAAGATAATGGTAGTATGTTTACATTTCTTATTTTATTATTTCTATTCTTTTCATACTTTTGCTAAGTGCTATTTTTCAGCCTTTGCTTTGTTTTGAAATTGTATTTGGGTCCAAAATCTGGCAATAACTTGGTTATTGTACTCAGATTTAGCGCGGGCTCTGCATTTCAGTATGCAATTTTTGGGTAAGTTACCTCTTCCTTATAATGGATTTAGATTTCCTATCCATTATTTCCAATTGGTATTTGCTCGGTATTATTAACAAAAAAAGGGGGAAGGTTGGCTGGCCAAAAAACATGTTCAACCCCACTTTTATACAGAAGGATTTTTTAAGAAAATTTTATGTATACTAGCTGTCCTAAGTCAGCAATGTTGATAATACTGAAGCATCCATTCTTTTGTATTTTGCTCTGTTGTTTCAATCCTTCATATCTCCTTCTAAATTCTGTTGTATTGTTATCTGGCAATTGATATTCTTTTGTGTATTGATCATGTGGTTCATCTCTCTCTTGTAGAGAAATTTTGAATATATATATATATATATATATATATATATTATATATATATATATATATATAAGTTAGTGTTAGACATTTGAAAAAAAATTATTTTAGGATCCGAATTTTTATGGTCATTAAGTTTTTCCAACCACGCGCCATGATCTCAAGTAAATAAACTGATTCGAACCCAACCTTTGTGCGAGTTTCGAGATTTGTAGTTGGCAACGGCTACAATGTAAATTTAACTAACTTGGCTCGTGGAAGTATTTAAGGAGACAGAGGTTGGTTGAGAAAAGATCGTCGGTTTCGGACGAGGTGATTTTGCTCTTCGATTGGGGGCATATGAGATGTGCAACTGGTTTGTTGCTCAGTATTTTTTAAGATGGTTCGAATCAGTTAAACCAAAGTTTGGTAATATTATATTTTGATGATTATACTTTTTTAACATAAATGTTTTTATTTGCTTCAGTGGCGAGAAGTTTCACTTGAATTATTGAAAGAATAAAAAATGTTTTTAACGAAACTGCTTTATTACTATGCCTCCTCGACATTAAATTTCGCTGCTAAGCTTTGCTTACGTTAATTCATCATGAAGAATTATATATAAGTTAGCTACCTCTTACCATCAGTAGTGTTCACACAACTAATTACAAACTTTATTTGTTATGTGAGACTATTATCTGGTGTAGGATTTGTTGTGTAATACTTGGCTTTTTTTTCCTTTGCGTGTTTTTATGAAATAATATTAATTATTCTGTTTTGAATATGCTGCCATATTTAATCTGAAATACGTGTTTTGTTATATTTGCATTTATTGGTATTTTTAAGGTGTTCTGAAATAACTGGATCAAATTTGGTCATCTCCACGGCATTTAAAAAAAATTACCACTATCACGGTAATTACGTTTTAGTTCCTAAGTCTCCGTTCTAGTTTAGACTGGCTGGATTTGTAACTTAGAAATCATTCTTTTAATGATAGAGCCCATCGTTTATTCTTCCGATTTGTTTTTCCACTTAAAGAGTACAAGTTCTGCACTTTAGTTTTAGTAGTTAGTTAATAGTACAGTTCCAAGCATTGAGCAAAGTCTACACAAGCTTAGGTACTTCTACGTGCGATTTACTTAAATTATATTACTACTTTGCAGTTATAATCATAAGCAATAAGTTTTTACTTTTTAATATAACGATACAGAACCTTTATTCAAGAAACTAAAAATGGGGGGGGGGGTTATATAATGTAATTATACGATATATTATACATAAATTATAGTCTTTTTATTAAGTGTAGTCATTTTGAGTCCACTTCTGAGATTCTCAGCTTTTATTAAGTATGCTATTCAAGATTTAATTTCATAAAGTAAAGGGATGTCATACACAAAAAACTGAAGTATTGTGTCAATTTACCAAGAATGCAAACTCTCGCTTTCAAATATCACTAGTTGGTAGGGATTGCGATATCGGACCAAAAGTTCAATACCGGTATTTGGTATTTCTTAGAACTTAATACCGGTATTAGAAATTTTAGAAAAAGAAAGAAAACACAGGTGTTTTTTCTTTTAGTTTTACTTGCCAGTTTTATTAGAGAGTATAAATATCACAAGAAACATTTTGCCATCATATTCTTTTCATCATATAAATAATGAAACTAAACCGAAGTATTATCAACCGATTTTTCTTATGTTCCTTAAAGTTATTCTTATTTATTATTATGGGTTATTATTTATGAGTATATATATATATATGTCGTGTTTTTCCAGTGAACATTAAGACATTTTATTTTAACCGTCTTTTTATTCCATGAGATCATTTTGTAATCTGTTTGCAAGAGAGAGAGAGGCGGACACGTGTTAAATATATGAATAGGTGGCCCCTTCAGAAGCCATATGTTCTTCAAGTACGCTTCTGATTGAAGAGGTATACTTGAGAATTTAAGCATGGCATATAGGTAATTAAAATTAATGGTAGGAGTGGCGAATCTGTTAAAGCCATGTGTTCTCCATTCACGAACTGGGTAAGAAATTTAATACTTGAAGATGTAACGGGAAAATAAAAGTTAGAAGTGGACTAGGGAGTTAATTTTAGATCTAATTTAATTATCTTTACATATATATATATATATATATGAATCTGAAAACACATTTTGAACCCGAACGTATGATAGAATGTGAATAATAAACTCACCAATTTAGAAAATATAAAATATTACGCCTTTTCTTCACAAGTACAACCATGGCGTCTCAGATACGAATATCAGACTATGAATCTTGTGCCAGTGCAGCATCTCTCTGAGCTGTAATAGGACAGTTTTGGATTTGGATGATTCAGATATTTTATAACTTCTCTTGATTGTACGATGCAATTTTGTATTCCCAGCCTAATTAAATTCGCACGGTAGGGAAACATTTTAGTAACAGGTGTTGATGGCTGAAGGAAGGCAGATGAGCTTGGATATGTTGTTTCTCTTTCAAAGAGAACTTAGTTAGGAGTAGTGTATTCAGTTCTTTTTGTCAGAGAAATTATTTGTCTATTTTTTTAAGTTCAGATTAATAGTCTTTTATTTCGTTGTATCTGGCAATGAAATAATCAGATGAGGACGTATAATCAGATCTGATCAGATGTATAATATTTTGCTTTGTTGGCGATCCCTGAACATATGAGAAACAATTTTAAAAATTCCTAGTAAATACCTAAAAACCGGTATTTAAACTCGCGAATTCCGGTATTTCGAAACTGTTCAAATGGCTCAAAATACCGGTATTCAGTATCCCGATATACCGTTATTGCAACCCATACTAGATGCGAATACTAAAGGAACTAGACATTTGCTAAACTCGGAAGAAATTTTGCTAAGAGTGGTACCTAAAATTAAAGTTTAGCTAAATTTCATAATGCTTTTCTTTTTTCGTCATTTTTGTGTAAAGCATTTTGTATTCATAAAAATATAAATAATGTCTCCATTTTTCTGTGAAACCTTGAAAAATTTTTCGGATCACCAGTTGGCAACCGTTTTAAACCGTATTGTTTAATAAGTGGTCACTTTTCTCGTTGAAGGGAAAATAGTGTCACTCTGAAATTTTTGAGATACTTCTAGGTTTTTAAAGTTATACTTACAAAATTTTGGGAATGTTTTAAGTAGTCTCCTCCAGCATCAATGCACTTTTGTCGACGAATTTTTCACAGATTAAATGTCTCAAACCATTCATTTATTGGAATTGATGAAACAAATGTTTGTATAGACACATCAATCTCTTCTGAATGAAAACGACGTCCATGTAATTTCTGTTTTAGTTTAAAAAATAATCAAAATTCAGTCATAGCTAGATCCGGAGAATAAGGTGGATGCTCTATCACTTTAATTAGTTTTTGTTTAAGAAACTCAGTTGTTATTCCGGTTGTTTAGAAATATGTATTGTCATGTGGTGAAACATTAGTCACCCTAACATTAACTTCTTGGAGAACATTTAGTGGTATACGTTTGCTGTTTCTGTCCTTCCAACTTGATGGCCTTAACTAATCCCATATTTCTGAAGAAAACGGCATGCATTACTTTTTTCATTGCTCGTTTTCCTTTCACCATTGTAGGCTTGGGATTATCTTCAAAAACCCATACTTTGCTTTCTTGACGTTTTGAAACGTCAAAAAATTTTATGTACGTTTTATCACCCGTTACACTATTAAAAATGATTCGGTGACCACCATCATTTTGCAATTTAAGGGTTTCCTTACTGATTCTGGGACGCTCCTCTTTTTGATGCTCAGTTAGATTATGGCGAACCCAAACGGTGAGTTTCTTTTTTCACATGTAATTAATTCTTCATGAATAATTTAGCTTATGGCTGCGGATCCAATGTTAAGTTTCTTCTGTATCGTTTGGTAGGTACAGCGATTATCATCCATCGACATATTTTCGTACGGTAGGCACATTATCCGGGATTACTGTTGAACGCGGCCTTCCTATGCGTTCTTCATCCTGAAGAGAATTGTGACCTCTGCAAATTCTTTAAACCATCTGAATACAGTAGCACGACATGGAAATTCGTCACCAAATGCTAATTGCACCCATTAAAAATATTCCTCTTGATTTAATCCAGCTTTAAATTCATAACAAGATAATGTACTCGCGTCAACTCCTTTTTCTCTTCTGTTCTAAAATTTATTCTCCGCTGAATAACTTTAAGTAAGTCAGTAAAAAGTCTTTACTGAGTTAAAATACTTAGTATTTTCAAATTAAACCGTTAATTATTATGATTTTTTTTGTAACTTCTCGTCTGCGCGTACTTAAAAATTTCATTTCAGAGTTACCCTCGTATGTTCTTTGATGGAATGTTTTCGAATGTGATAAATCCAATGTTATAATAAAATGCACGATTATTTTTCTGGATCGCAAATTTTCGTGAAATATTGATATATTTTTCTGTCTTAAAATGTATTCCCAGTTTCGTTCGAACTCTTTTACAGTTGCCGAATACATCTTTTATTTAAAAAAAAAACCCATTCAAGAGAAGAAAAAAAGTGCTGATTTAAAAACCATAATTGTGTACTCTTTATGAATATGTTCGGAGATTATACACTAAAATTAATTTTTTGCAAAGTTTTTTTTGTCTCTTTTAATTTTTCTTTTTATGATAAGTTAACTTTTGGTTAAAATTAGTATATTTTACATACTATTTAACTGAAAGTAAAGTAGTGTAATTAAATTCTCCTTACATATTATTTGAAGAAAAAATTTAAAGAAGGAAAATAGTATATATATATATATATATATATATATAAAGGCTGTTCACATCTTTTGTGGAGAGAACAAAAATTTTAAAACATTTAATCGAAATTTTACCCTTATATTCTTTTCTATTTGTGTTAACGAGTGTTAACAACTACTAACATCAGAGGTTGGTGCTTTGAAAATACATTCTTAACGAAATGGAATAGAAATCCTTCTGATATATATATAAATATATAATATCAGAAGGATTTCTATTGCATTATTATACATATATAATTGGGATATATATATACTTTTGAAATTGATATGCAAGCAAACTCATGTGGCTGCCTTCTCACGAACCGATTAACGCAGAAACTCTCCGAGGTATCAAAAAATCGAGAAGGATCCGAGGAAGTCATTTTGACCATTTATCTTCCGATAGTACAATTAGTTAAAAATATATTAATTAATAACATAAAATTACGATTAGTTTGTCGATGCAGTAATTTATTACGCTAATACCCCGAAAAACCAGGCGAAGAAAGATTTTCTCCAATTTCGTCTTTTTATAACGGCAATCTCATTTTTCGTGCCAAATCAGAACAAATATAACTGTATCAAAAAAAATTGCTTACTTCGTCACGAAACGGATTTAAAAAAAACGGCATTTATCGTTTTTTACGATTTTTTCTAAAATGATTCAATTTTGACACGTTTTTATGAAAAGAGTTTAGTTTTTCAATTGTTCTGTATGGATTTCTTATATTTGTAATGAATCAAAATTTTTAACTAAAAAAGATTGAACTTTTTTTCTTTTAGAATCAGTGATTTGATAAATTAAATACAAAACCTCTCTCTATGTACAATTTTTCAAAAAATACTCTAGTTAACTTCGTCATTAAAAAAAAAAAACCATACGAAACTTTTATTTCGTGTGTCAAACGTTAAAATCTGTATTTTTACAAAAGATTTAAAACATCGCTTAAAAATTATGGATTTTAAAAAAAAATATTTTGTGTTTTTCGTCTAGTAGACATTTTTAAAAAAATCATGAATGCATTATTTTTTTCACAATTTTTGTTTAAAAATTACTATTGTTTGTTGATGTAAGAAATTTTGAAACTTCAATTTATAAACTAAGCCCTATTTTTTATTTTTTTTAAACTCGCAAACTACGTTTACAAAAAGTAAAATTGGCGTTGTGTGTGTGAAAACCGGTTTTCGAAAAAAACGGAATGTCATGACTTAGCACTTTCTACTGCTGAAACGGAATACAGTAAAATTTCTTTTAAAAAAAGTATGAAATTTTATAATTTTGAAAATTTTTATTTTTGTTTCGTGGGAGAGGGGTTGTACATAAAATTATTTTTAAAAAAGGTATATTTTCAAGATCCGTTTTATTATTTTAGGTTTAAGAAGGTATTTATTGCAAAAAGAATGAATATGCTTAATTTTTGGTAATACATTATCGAAAACGTTTTCTTTATTGCTTTAAATTAATATCTTTCATTCACTAAAGCAGTTTTGATTTATGTAAATCATTATTCAAAAACAGAAATTTGGAGGAAGATCTTCCTGGGGGAAAAGGGAAAAATCCTTTACTCTCGAAAATGTTCGTGCAATGGCGGGTTAGATGGAGGGAAAAAACCTCTGTGATAAGAAAAAGAAGTGGAACAAATTATACGAAAAAGGGAATTTTAATGCCATACAATCATAGAAATTATCTGTGTGTGCGCGCACGTTCACACACAGAAGTGTTGGCATCCTGAGGGCAATAGGAAATTCCCTTTGTGATCAAGTTATTCACTCGGAAAAAGCCCGTACAGAATATTAATTCAGAAATCACATCCATTACAGGAAATGGTGGCATGAGACGAAAAGGGAAAATTCCCATATACGCTCGAGAATTCCCGTACAACAGGGGAATGAAGCTAATATACATATATATCAGCTTTAGAAATCATAATAGGTCTCTATTTTTAGTCCGAATATTCTTTTGGTATCTTCAATTTTAATAGAACCTTTACACCTCTGTTTCTTTTGTTGTCTGTTTTTATCCAATGTTAGTACGATATTCTTTTGCACCATTTGTTTTCTGGATATGGTTCTTAAAATCCGATTTCTTTTCTTTTTAGCCTTCTAAAATTTTGTCTTTAATGATTTTATTATACTATTTATTTATATTCTGAGACTTAGATGATGTGCTTTCTGTATAACGCCGCAGGTATTATTTTAATTTATTTAGGCATTAACATTTCGCTTTTCTTGCAAAACGATACGAATTAATTCCATACTTATCACTTATATTTATTTCTTACTAATCCTGTATATATATGTGAATCTTGAAGTTTAGATGATTTAATAAGAGAGATGCACTTAAATCTCTAAGGACTAGAGTTTGTTCCTTATGGGAGATATCAGGAGTATAATCCATTTTGACACTATAGTACGTGGCTGCTTTTATATGTCGTCTTTAATTTTATTAAGAATATCCTTTCCTAACGCAGAATTAATTTGTTCATGTGATTTATGCTTTAAGAGATGCACAGTTCTATTTTTTTTTATTTTTATTCTGCTTATATGATCTATCAGCACAGAGTCGTATTTACGTAATAATTTGATTTTGAGTTTAAGAAATTTCTATTATTAAGTCTTCTTATTAATTCATAGGTTCCTAGAAGTGCAAATTAATTACATACTAGAAACAGAATTATCTCTAATATTTTGTGAAATTTTAATTTAAGTCCTTCCGTGTGTTAGCTTATTTACATTAACTTGATTCTTTTTATCAATAGTCGAACATAAATTTAGTCATTTTAGTAATAAATACAACTATATTTGGCAGCTTTCTCCAATTACTATAGCCTCCTATAAATCCTGTGGATTGTTCATTTTCAGTTCTTCTGGAAAATTTTATTTAAAAAAAATAATAAAAAATACCGTCTTGCATTTTTGAATAAATTATCCAACAGTCATTTTCCACACCATTAGTACAGTAGAACGTCGTTTATTCGAATCAATTGGGACCGGACACCGTTCGGATACGCGATTGTTCGGATAACCGCAAACCGAATGCGATCCACAAAGAATATGAAACCAGACACTATACGAATATTGAAAATCATCCTATGCGGGAAACGTGCTTGAAGAAAAAGCAAAATAGGTGCAAAATGTCGCAATTTTACCTTTATTGTTGAAAATAATCCCTTATTTTTCGCTGTACCATTGTACGTCTTCGATTTTTCGCTGCGAGGTGCAAAAAAAAAAAAAAAAAACTGGTTTGGATATTTGACTTTTCGGATTATAAACGTTCGGATAAACGACGTTCTACTGTACCATAAATACTCCATTCTGGAATTTCATGATTATACTAACAATCAAAATTCATATTAGTCGTTCTCTCGTATAAAAATTGTGTCTTTTGTTTTCTCTAACACAGATAAGGAGATTTCCCAAAATCACCATTCTCTTTTCTAAGAGCCCCTTTCACACAATTCAACTTGTGTTGCCCAGTTGGGAGTTAGTTTTGAATAGAACGTAGAAAGTTCATTGGGGTACATGATCGCCTGCGTCCCCTCACAGGAGAGGAGCTGGCATTCACTGCCATATTACTCCCTCCAGTTCTCGAAAACAAGGTTGTCCTCTCCACTAGTTTACTTAACTGAAAGGGTATTGTAAAAGCTATGCTCTTCACACGCAGCAGAAATCTTTTTATTTCTTCTCAGGAATCAATCATTGTATCAATGAGTCGACATTTAATTTTCTGTTAACATTGTGTTAATCCTCTTCCATCTTCGCACTAGAGGATTGGTGACGGAAAACGAGTAGATTTGCATAAAGTTGCCTTGTGTGAAACCGGCCTAAAGGTCCTTTCTAAACCAAAGATATTTCCAATCGGTTTAACCCTTCATATTCTCCCAGGGGATTTTTCACTTAGCTTTAATCAGGCATTAAAGTTCTCTACTGGGCCAGTTTCCCTTCACCCGAACCCAAAAAAGAGCTTGACAGTTCTCACTTAAAAGTTTCCGCAGCATAAAAACCTATCTGGCCCAATTATTTAAAAATTTTGGAAACGGTTATGAGCTTCGCAATTACTAAATAGTAGCGCTTAATGACCTAGAGGAATATGTATATTATGTTCAATTTTTTTAAACAATAGGCTATATGGTATTCAGATTTTTTCCTAAAATGTCCTTGGATGTTCTTCAAATCAAATACCAAAAACTTAACACTCATATCGTCAAGATGTAATTTAAAGATTGTCAAAAGTTAGAGATCTATAGTATTAATTTACGATGAAATGTACGTTTCGTCATTTGGACAAAGATAGGAATATTGTCGTTTTCATGTGCAAGAGTATATTGTTTTTTCTCGATGATGTTGGGGCTCCCTCCATCGCTGAGACCCCTTGAATAGCATCCAACGCTCCCCCCAGATGCTAAAAGATCAATCTATTTCTTTGCTGGATAAAACTTTTCAAAGCATATCACGCGCTTCTGGTAACTTGTTATTTGTGGCTTAGCTTTTCCGCAATTCTTGAAGCATTTTAGGGCTTTAGAAAGACTTAATCTACGTCGTGCTATTTTGAAAATAAATAATAGAAAAAGTTACCTATATATCTATATTTACATTAAAGAAAAAGTAAATTGATATATATGTATGTACAGCTAGAAATTTTATAAAACAAACGGAATCTATATATATATATATACTCAGCAGCCAGAGCAAAAAAGTCCCATCAGCTCTAAGCAAACATGAATCAAATTACTGATAAAAACCACTGTTTGAAAAAACCACCGAAAGATCAAAGAGTCTATTGCTGCTATACATTCTATATTAAAATGGAGGCACAGATCTTCTCTATTATTATCACAAAAAGTTAAGTAAAATGAAAAGCCCTTGTGATGCGGTCTTCCACAAACGATGGAACATTCAACTTTATTCAATGATTGCGCATGTATGTCTTACATATAAAATATTAAGAATAATATTGAATAAATGTTTTAGAGCATACCCAACAAAATAACATACTTTTTTTGTAAAGCTAGTTTTTAAGCAGCAAACATAACATATAGAAAATTTGTTGCAATTCTGGGGATTTAGAAATCAACGCAAAATAATTATTAAATCGGACTGTATTTTGCTGCCATCTATGAATCTAAAAGATAGTTCAATGTAAATTGAAAATGCATTTTCATTCACTTATAGTGCAATTTAGCAGTTTGAGCAGCAAGTGAATTTAAATATTACATGCTTTGGAACTCTGAAACACTAAGGTTTAAGCAACCACCACGTAAAGCCTTTGATTTATTTTGAATAGCGCGCTGCTCGAATTTTTCTTGCTGTCAAGAATAAACTTTGGGTACATCTATGATTCCTGAAATGTCTAGATCAGTGTTCTTCAAACTGTGTTTCATGGAACCTTTGGTTCACAACGTATACCCAGGGATTCCACGAGTTAGAACACAAAAACGCGAAACGAAACTTATAAATATGTATGCAAAATGGATTAACGTGTTTTTTTTCGTAGTTTGTGTGTATGTATACAAGTATCTAAACTTTCTATTAAGTAATACCCAAATTTTATGTATGTAATAATAATTTTATTTTTCAACAATTTTTGAATTTTATTATAATATAATAAAAGAATATTCTATTGTTTTTATACTCGTTAGTTAGCACAGTGGCTTTCAAAACTAAAAGGTTTTCTAAAGGAAAAATGTAACTTTTTGCATTTGTGGGGGGGGGGGACGTCTGTAAAGAAGGAACAAAACAACGTATCAACATATTCGAGCATAAAATCTAAACTTAAGCTCGCCAGCTCCTAAATTTTAAGTTGCAAATGCACAGTGTTTCTCACACAGCTATAAAAATTTGAATGCTATTCAGAACATTGTGTGCAAGGAGTTATATTTCTTAACGTGAGTGATTACAAAAACAAATTAAACTTGGAATATGTCATGGGATTGACCGACAATTTGTAAGAAAAAGAAAAGCAAGAGCATATTTCAGTTGCTAAATATAATTCATGAGTAGGCGACACTTGGATCACAAATGTATATTATTAAAAAGTACATTATACTAGAAAATTAGATTCGAATTTTGTAATAATAATTGCGTTTACATAAAGCATCTATAGAATGTTAATCTACTTTAAATATTATTTTGAGATATATTCTGATACGTACAATCCAGGGGTTGAACGGTAGTGCGTTGCGGTTCTACGCCGCAGGTCCGGGGGTTCAAATACCGGGTTGAGCGGGGTCGAGTCAGCCTTTCATCCCTTCAGTGGGTTAATAAATGAGTACCAAGCTTGCTTGGGAAATGAACTCTATGGATTTCGTTTCAGACTGAGCACTTGATACAAACATCTGCACATAATCCTAGCGCCTAATGTCACGTAAATTGAGATGGGCACAGTATGCCTTGGTGCTAATGGGCTGTTGCGCCACTGAGTTCAGTTTATATTCAGTTAAGTATGTATATGGAATCGGGTTCCACGAAAACACTTTCTAGTTCCAGCGGTTCCATGAATCGAAGAAGTTTGTTCTAAATGAAAGTTCACTGTAAGAAACTGTAGCACATGTGCTTCGTGCAATGTGAATGTAATGAAATATCTCTAGAGTGATATCAATTAAATCCTATCAAATGAAAATATTCATTTTGTATAAAATATCTCAAATTGTAGCTACTTTTTTTTTGACTGATGTTCGTAAGTTAAAGTTCGTTAAATAACAATCTTAATTGTCTCTACTTTTATGTGGGATTAACACAAT
>BMAO01035147.1:0-33425 GCA_019973975.1 Trichonephila clavata
ACTGATTGAATGACTGACTGACTAACTAATCACGATATCTCCGGAACTATTCAACCTACAGACTTGAAATTTGGTAGACATGTTCCTTTCATAGAGTAGACGTCAACTAAGAACGGATTTTCCGAAATTCGAAACGCAAGGGGCGTTAAGGAGGGTTAAGGGGCGTTATAAATAATTGCTTCCATGTTTAAACTAACTTGATGTACAATCTTGAAATTGGGTAAGCAGATTCCTTTCAGAGAAGAGATCCGCTACAAGATGAGTTTGGTGAAAATAGACCCCAAGTGGCGTTGCAGGGGCTTAGGGGCGTTATAGATAATTATTTCAATTTTTAAAATATTTGACACACTGTCTTTAAATTTGATAAATAGATTTCTTTCGTAGAATAATGATCAGTTACAAAACAGGTTTTGTGAAAACAGACTTCTAAGTGGCGTTGTGGGGATTAAGGGGCGTAATAGATAAATATATCCGTTTTTAAACTACTTCACCTACCTGCTTGAAAATTGGTAGGTAAGTTTCTTTCCTGGAGTAAATATCCGCTACAAAATGGGTTTTGGGAAAATTGACCCCCAAGGGGTGTTGCGGGGGCGGGGGGTTTAAGGGGCGTTATAAATTCCTATTTTTAAGTTATTAGACGTACAGTCTTGAAACTTAGTAAGCAGATTCCTCTCATAGGGTAGAGATACGCTAAAAAATGGGTTTCGTGAAAATTGCCCCCAAGTGGCGTTTGAGGGACTTAAGGGGCGTTATAGATAATTATTTCCATTTTTAAACTATTAGCCGCACAGTCTTTATATTTGATAATGAGATTTCTTCATAGAGTAGAGATCAACTATAAGAAGGTTTTGTGAAAACAGACCTCTAAGTGGCGTTGCAGGGGAATAAGTGGCGTAAGAGATAAATATTTTCGTTTTTAAACTATTTGACCTACCTGCTTGAAAATTGGTAGGAATGTTTCTTTCATGGAGTAAATATCCGCTACAAAACGGGTTTGGAGAAAATTGACCCCCAAGGGGTGTTGCGGGGGGTTAAGGGCAGATATAAATAATTATTTCTTTTTTTAAACTATTAGACTCACAGTCTTGAAATTTGGTGAGCAGATTCCTCTCATAGGATAGAAATACACTGCAAAATGTGTTTTGTGAAAATTGACCCCTATGTGGTGTTGCGGGGGTTCAAGGGGCGTTATTGATAATTTTTTTGCATTTTTAATTAATTGGACGCACAGTCTTCAAATTTTGCTAAGCAGATTCCTTTCATAGAGTGCAATTCCCCTACAAAATGGGTTTTGTGAAAACAGACCCAGAAGTGGCGTTGCGGGGGCTCAAGTGGCGTTATAGACAATAATCCCCATTTTTAAACAGACGTACAGTCTTGAAATTTGATAAGCAGGTTCCTTTCGTAAAGTAGAGAACCGCTACAAAATGGGTTTCGCGAATATCAACTACCAAGTTTAATTTCGGGAGATTAAGAGGCGTAATCGAGAAATATTTCCATTTTTAAGCTACTTGATCATCCTGCTTGAAAATTGGTAGGCATGTTCCTTTCATGTAATAGAGTTCCTCTAACAAAGAGTAAAATGAAAATTGACCCCCAAAGATGTTTGCGAGGGATCAAGAGCAGTTACAGAAAAAAATTCCTGTTTTTAATTGTTAGACCCATATACTTGAAATTTGTTAAGCATGTTTCTTTTGTTAAATAGGGATCCACTAAGAATAAATTTTAAGCAAATCAAGTTCTGGGGGGTTGCAGGGGGTTACTGGGACGTATTGACAAAAAAATTACTTTTTTCGAGCTACAAGGACTATAATAATGAAATTTGGTTTGCATTTTCTTTTGTTGAATTGAAATCCGCTAAGAGCGGTAATTTTGGAAAACGGCTCTCAACGGGATTACGAGGATGTTTATAGTAAAACTTTTTCTTTTTTCTGTTAGATTTAGACTTGAAATTTGGCTTGCATGTTCAATTTACGGAGTAGAGATCCACCGAAAATTGGTTTTGCGGGAATCCACTTGGTTTTTTAGTTACGAAAGAGCAAACATCATTCTATGCTTCAATTTTAGAGATTTTTAGAAAATACAAATTAGATGAGTTCTGCCCTTTTTTTTATCAACAGGTGACAGTTACAGGTATAAGTATATTTTTCAATTCAATCGAATTCTTAATGCTAGGACTTAGATATCAATAATTTATACATATATATAATCAGTAAAAATTTATAAAACATCATGAAATACCCAGCGAAGCGGGCGGGTAACAGCTAGTCTTTATATATAATATATACGTGCCACAGTGTTTGTCCGCGATGGACTCCGAAACTACTCAACCGATCATAATATAATTTTGTATACTGTGTGTCATTTCGTCCAACCTAAAACATAGGATGGTTTTTATTTCAATTAATCACGCCATCATTTTGTATTGCCGGAAATGTGAAGAATCCGGAAAAAGCGTTGCCAGATTCGCGTAAGGGATGTTCATGTGTCTGTGGAAGCAGATATTGCAACAGAGGGTGAAAGTTTTCGGTACTCTCGACGTTATTTAAACAGCCATCTAATTTTTGTTTTTTAAATCAGACAAAAAATAATTACGGAATCGGAAAGATCATTTATTTCACCACGTTACGGTATAATGATTTTTGAAAAATAATGATATTTTCTATTTTATAAGATTTTTTTTAAAAAATGAGTTAAAACTAATGCGTTTTAATAAAAAAAAATTTAAAATCGTTGTGTATGAATTTATTTTTGTGTTATTAAAACAATATTTTTTACTAAATAATTTCATGCATTTTTCTTTCTGAATCAGTCGTTTAAAAAATAAAATGCCAAACACTTTTTTTTCTACGATTTTTTTAAAAAATACTCTAAATTTTAACTCAACATTAAATAATTTCGTTATTAATTAAAATTATCTTACGAAACTTTTTTTACGTATGTAGAATAATTTTATCCAATTTATGTGCGAAGAATGAAAAAATTGCTTAAAAATTACGGATTTTAAAATTTTTTTTGTGATTTTCGTAAAATACCATTTTTGCGAGAAATAATTTAAACAGTCTTTTTTGTACATTTTTTAATTTTTATTACTTTGTTTTTGCAATTAATGTGTGAGATTTCAAAACTTTAACGTGAAAGTTAAGCCCTCTAAAAAAACTGAAAACTTTAAAAAAAATTCTCAATTGCGTCAAGGTTGCGTTGCAATCACTTTGCGTTGGCTTTCTGTTTGGAAGACGGGAAAGGTTGAGGTAGTTTTGAGTCTTTTGCTGCGTAGTAAAAAGGGGAATTCCCTCATAACACGGACCCTCATTCATATAACGCATCACAACCGATAGTTTTTTTTTTATTCTTAAAGATTGATTTATTGAAAAACAGTAGAATATAAGAAAAAAATATAAAAAATATAAGAGGAAATATTCTTAAATATATTTTTATCACATAGTATTATTT
Source organism: Trichonephila clavata (assembly GCA_019973975.1). NCBI lineage: Eukaryota > Metazoa > Arthropoda > Arachnida > Araneae > Nephilidae > Trichonephila > Trichonephila clavata. The sequence continues at coordinate 3,454 of BMAO01035147.1, forward strand.
TCTTTTTGAATTTTATACTGTGAAATGAATCAATATCGTTGCGTTTAAATAAAAATTATTTTTAAAACTTTTAGTATCAGTGATTTAAAAATTAAAAAGCCAAAAACCTTTTTGAACAAATTTTAATAAAACACTCAAAATACTTAATAATTAATAATTTCTTCTTTTATAAAGATAATTGCATGAAATTTTTTCCCGTGTGTCGAATATTTCAAAAAATCCTCACAATTTTACTTCAAGATTTAAAATAGTAGTGAAATTTTGCAATTTGAAAAATTTCTACTTTTCTGTCTTTTTTCAACATACAGCTATTTTTAAAAAGTCTACATTTTCGTTTCCGGAACTAAAAAATTGCAACGAAAGAATTAAAAAGTGAGTGAGTGATTTATGAATTCGCAATGTTCGCCTATTCGAGTGTTTTTGGCGACGGACCTCGAAATTTTCAACCATGGTCAAGTGACGAGGACGACATCTGAGATTTCACCCATCTTTCCTAATTACCAACGCAAGAACAAATTTTGAAAAAGGGAGTTTTAATGACGTATTAAATAAATCACTCACATCACGCATACACACACAATCGTCCTGAGGGAAACAGTATATATAGTCAGCTAGTATATATATATAATTTCATATGTGACAATCGCGCTAACATTTTGGACGATTAAAATATGCAGAACAGCTCCTAAAAAATAGTATTCTCGGCTGAAATGAGCCAGTTTAAGGTATCAGACTACTCTACACTTGTGAATTTTGCCAAAAACTGACACATTTTTTTATGATTTTATTTTACAGGACATCTTATTTGTTTTATAAAAATACCGAGTTTATTATTTTACGTTCACTTATAACAAAGATTTCAAGTGTTTTAGTAAAAGCAGATGCTATTACTTTAAGCAAGATGTCATACTTTAAAATGCGTTTGACTCGAAATGTGTGTGTGTGTGTTTTTTTTTTTTTTTTTTTTTTTTGTATTTTTTTATTTTTACATTTTCAAATGAGACTTGATTGTTCAAAAAGTTTGAAAATAATTACCTGAATTTTTGTGTATGTTTTGTATAATAGTAGAAGTGTTTTAACCTTTTGAATTTTTTTAATCACTCTTTTGTTACAAAATTTACAGTCCCTTATGTTAACATAATCACTGTTTTTGTAAGCAATTTCATATAATAACTAAAAGAAAATGCTCTAGTTTTTGTAAAAATGAAATTATCTCTTATGCTGAAGGTCATTTCAAAGATGAATAACATAGCAACTTATCATAATTGAAAAATTGAAAATTTTTCCATACACCTTTGGTACAGAATGGGCCCCGTTTATGTTATTTTTTGTAAATTTTTACCCATTTTTCCCCTTTTTAGTAATAATAATTTATATTTCTCTTCTTAATTTTAGCATTTTAATTCTTAAAATGTATTAAACAAATCTAAAAACAACAAAAAATCCCCATACCTCCATTTTTAAAAAAAAAAAGCTGTCTCCTGTATTCGGATACCTCAGGTGAATATGCAACCCACATTACCAGAACGTAAATTATTCGTTCAAGTTATTACTATCCTAATAATCCACATCTCCACGTCACTCAAAACCCGACAGAAGTAAATAAGAATCTTTTATTGCTTAATACTTTGAAAGGAATAATTAACCCTTTCGCGTCAGGTGTGTCATATATGCTCCAGTCTCAAACCCCGTTATAAGATAGCAGGCCGTTCAATGCACTTTTCCATGGAGACGGGAAAACCTGTAGAATCAGTTCAAAACGCGATTCACCAGTGCATTATCCGGTTACTGGTGACATTTAGGGAGGATGCAGATGTGACACACCCATCTCTACAATGTTTGATTAGTACAACGTCACGAAAAGGTTAAGAAGTGTAAAGAAATATAATTCATCCAAACCGAGGACATAAATCTGTATCAGAAAAGGTGATAACAGATTGTAACTGAATGAATCAGAAAGTGCCATTGTTGGTACACATACTACTCCAATAGAATATGTTGAGCTGAGAATGCTGGTGAGAACGGCGGTCATAGTCAGTTCCGGTTTATCCAATGAACGCTTGGGGTGGGCGCCCAGGGGCACTGAGGAGCCCAAAAGGGTTCTCATAAGCTGGATTTAACCAGATTTTCTGGTTATAAATTTCAATCTTCCAGTTCCAAGAGGGCCTGTAGATCTTCTGCGCCCAGGACCTGAAACGAGCTTAAATTGGCTCTGGTCATAGTGAACGTGGTCGAATTCCTCACCAGTAAATGAATGTAGGGAATAAAACTTAACATTGCGCTGTTATTCACCATAAATTCCCCAAGGAGGATTTTTGCAACTAATTTTTTCCCCTATGGAATCTTACTTCCCACGTCATCATTGGTCTGCATACTAAGTCTGGTGTTATTGCTGTTGTTAGATCAAGCTACAGGTGGCTATGAATCATGAAAGTCAGCTTTTTTCAAACTGTGGGACGCGCCCCCGTTGAGGAGCGTGACAGCTCTTCGAGGGGGGTGCGAGCATATTGAAAAGTCGAAAACAAAAGATTATTTCTAAAAAATTACTAATTTACTAAAAGTAAAAAAAAACAAAAAATACATTTTGACGCAATAAAAAATAAAATACACATTTATACTGATATATAATACACTTATAAATTCATCAGTACTGTACAATGTATTTTATAATTAATTTAACAATACTAGTTAAGAAGAAGTGTAATAATTATCAGTGTGACCACATGGTCTTATCATATATAAAATTATATACAAAAACTAATACTTATTGTGATAATTTGTATGGTTTATTATTAATCCCCTTAACTGCCGATTAAAAGTTACGCGATTCGCTCCTCAATGCCACCGTTTTCCACGTAGGCGTGGGTATGCGATGTATGGGGAGGGAAGGAAACGTATAAATAAATATTCAGAAATAAGAACATCCTTCTCAAACACTATCAAGTGTCTTTTATTGCATTCTAAATCCTTCTGAATAATTTTATGGATGGTAGTGCACAGAAAATATCGTACTTTGGACAGAAGTATATGTACGTTCCAGAAAAATAACGCTTTGAGAGAGACGTTTATATAAGCCGGTGGCAAGAGGTTTAAATCGTATTGCAGCTTTAACCTCCAAATACAGTATTATTGAATTCAATACACTGTTATTGTATTGAAAGGGGCGAAATAAAAATTATGATTGAATATTGGGTCGAAAATATTGAAAGTTTGAGAAGCACTGATGCAAGTTTAAAAAAACCACCCTTGTGAATATCTAGGTGAAAACGGATTTTATCGGAATACTAGTGAAGAACAGTTCTTTTTGAATAAAAAAGTGAGAGCTGTAAAAAAAATTTTGAATACCATAAAAAAAACTCTAATGCTGAGACTTATGTATCAATAATTTTTTTAAAAAATTTACTTATTGTCACACATTTTCAGGAAATACACAGAGGAGCATAGTTACTGATAGTTACTGATAAATATGATTATACTCTCTCTACATTTTACTATATTATGCTCTATGTTATCAGTTATGTAACAGTTAATGAACAAGTCCAAATAATATGTACAACAACTGAAAGCAAAGAACCATTTTTTATATACTGCTAGGCACAAAGTTAAAGATTAAATTTTTCGAAATTTAAAAAGAAAATTAGGCATTTTTCCGTCTTACTAGCGCAAGCGATAATGTCGCCAAAAAGGGGATGCTACCATCATCAAATGGAATATTCCCTTTGGTAATCTTTTATCATCACATTTTTCAAAAGTATAGCCGCGGTCTTTTCTTATTAGTTAACGTATTTTTGATAATATATCAAAACAAGGTGAAAAATTATGAGAAATAACATTTATGATATTTTTTATGTGTGTATTGTATATTGCCGCCAATAAAGCCAATTTGGCATATTTGCGTCGGCGAAACGGAATAGTACCAAATTTGCATTAATATTGAGTACATATTCAATATCTCAAGGCAGTCGAAACACCCGCAAAACGGACTATATCCTTTAAAATATTGAAAAATTCAAAATCAAACATATACCATTTTAACAACCTTTTATAAGCTCCTTTTTGTATATAACGGACTTGTTTGAACTCAATTCTTACCCACCTTAAAATTATTATTTCGAAATTATGCTCATTTGTCCAGGACCGAAGACAATACAATAATTTAATAATTTTGTTCCATTGTGATCAGGATTAAAACGGTTTCCCTTTTTCAGATCCGATTTTGCGACTGATTTCAGATGATCCGATTTCCAGATTTGGCGACAAAAAGATTAAGTTACAACTTAGTTCGATTAACTAAGGTTAAGGATAAAAGGTTGTTTTTAGTTTTTTAAACTATAATTTATTTATTTTAACTATCTATTATTAAAAACATACTGCATAATTTAGCATACATTTATTTTGTAAAGTATTGATTAGTATTGCTGTGTTTTAATTTAGGGAAACCCAAAATTCTTTCACTTTATTCAGTTCCGCTATCAAATTATGAGGTCCGTCGCCAAAGCCTTAATATTGCTTTTTAGTGTCACATTCATAAGAATCCACTCAGTAGCGCTCTTTCAAAAAAGCAATTACATTTTACTAAAATAATACGTTTTGGAACCAACTTTTTTTTTCCATATTAAGGATTATGTTTAATGAGGTCTACTGAATAACTATGAAAATCAATTATGGAATGCGTAACTCTCTTTAAGGAAAAGCAGTTATTAATTAACTTCTTAAAATAACAATGTTGAAAAAATAGTTTTTTCTTAACTTATATAACAAATTATCCGATTAATATTTCTTTTTTTTTTCTTTCTTACCTTACTAAAAAAGTTATTCTATCATCTTCAGTATTGTTGGGTGTGGAAGTTTTTTTTTTTTTTTTTTTTTTTTTTTGAATATTATTTGCCCAAAACACAATTTTATGAAATGGCACTTAAATTGCATATATGATTTTAAATGTAAGTTATTCATTATATTTAATATTATGTTTCACATAATCGAGTATTTAATAGAGTTACTGTAGAATATATTGTTTTGTTTTAAAATATATTACATACGTGTAAAAATAAATATTTGTGAAATATTTTTTCTTGTTTTTCACAATACAAATTTACAAAAAATCCCATTTGGCTGTTTTATGAAATAATACACAAAATTATGCAAATTAATTTTAAAAATAATAATACCAAACACAAAATAGGGCTAGTAAGCGTTAAGGCGAGGTGGGGAAAATTTTAATCCAGTTTTATTCCTAATTAAAAAATTGAAATTTATTGAAACTTAAGTTTGAACAATGATTAACAATAGCAAAATTTTATATTTTTTTTCTATCTAATAGTACTACGTATATTTACACTATTCTTTTTGAAACACTATTGTTTTTCATATTTAGAAAAACTGTATCTAATTAGTTCAATCTTTTACATGTATTTCAACTTATATATTTAATATTTAATGTATTCCTAGTGCCAGTAACGTAACGAAGAATATCAGGGCCCCCTTCAAAGTCAGGTTTGGGCCTCAAGCCCAAATACGTACTTGGCATTATATATAGTCAGGCTTTGAGCACTCTAGAATTCTGGGCTGGGGTTGCGGGGGTGTACATTATGAAACTGCCGAAGACAATTAATGACAAGATAGTATTATGACAACTAATACTATCTTGCTAATGGCAGCTAAAAAAATAACGATCAAATTAATTTTTTATTCAAATGTCAGGTTCTTGAAGTATCAATTTCAAAGTCATATAGTATCAGAAATATTACTTACATATGAAAATTATAACATTAATTGAGGACAGAAATATCTTTAGAAAAAAAATTCAATGTATACAATGTTACGTTACCTTCGCAACAGCGACCACGTGAAAAAAAAATTCATACGAAAATCATTATAAAAACTCAAACGAAAATCGGCTTAAAGATTCGCAGTCGCGATCTGCGTAGGTATTCAAAGTTTTTAAGTACTACTATTATTTAGGTTTATTTCAATGAATTTCTGTATAGAACTGTAAGTTCTGCCTACCATTTAATAAAAATTAAAACTGATTTGCTATGTCTAAAATAAAAAAAAAAACTCGTGTTGTGTAGTATGACGATAATGATTGGCGTAAAATCACCATCTAGGCTCACAAAACGTTTAGTTTCGACACCTCTTAAAAATATTTTAACCATTCATTAAACACTACGATATATCAATGTTCTCATTATTTTCCCTTATAAGAACAAACTGTGCATTTAATTTCTTCTTAAGGTATCCGAACACGTTGAAAATGACCAAATTCAGTCAAGACAGATATTTTTGTTTTTTATTTTATTGAATAGAGCTATCTTTCGACTTTACGAAACATACTTTGTTTTGTTTCTACTCTACCTAGAGGCCACATTACAATCAATTTTATTAAGTTAGAAAAACCGGAAGGGGGGTTTTGATCTACCAGAAGTGGACATTTAAATTGTTCAAAATCTGTCATGGCGAGTTTGATAACTCAAATATTACGAGTGCATTTATATAAAACTTTTTGAACCTGATATTTATGTTATTTTCTAGAGAATGTACTAAAATATTTCTTATTGTATGAATACTTTTTGAGTTATGGCTTCTTATTTAAATAATGGTCTCATAAAAAGTGTAACATTTCTTATAATGTTTACTCAATCAGCTCTAAAATTTTCAAATTTTAATAAAAAACTAAAATTTTAGTACATTTTCTAGATAAATGCATCTAGTTTGTTTTAGTAATACTTTTACTAATATATATTCATTACTTTTTTCTCTAACTGCTTTGAAGTCTTTCAAAAATATTGCTAAAATTTCACATATAATTGCGATTTTTGTAAAATTCAGGTAATTTATTTTAAATATTGATAGTTAAATAGTAATATTTATTGGTATTGAGTCCTAAAAGAGCATTTATAATGTTTTAGTATGCTATTTTGTTAAAAAGTAGTCTGAACGTGTTCGGATACCTTAAAGGGAGTTTTGCTTCTTTCTTTATTTTTAAAACTGTACAAGGTGTGCTCAAAGTACCTTAAGTACCTTAAAAGTACATCCAAAAGAATTACTGTTATTAGAGAAAGCTGGCAAGAAATCGGTGATCGTGTTTGATGTAAACAGTAAGGAGGATTCGTAATTGTTAGATACGGAAATAAACTGACGGCACAGATTTGCACCACTAAATGAGATGACAAGAACACTGCATCCATGATAGTGAAGGATCACTCTGACTCCCCAAAAACCATATAACAACAAATATAGTCTGCTTGGCAGTAATAGGTTTCGATCAGTGGTGCACGCAAGGGGTGAGGGGTCCTGGCTTTTTTTCGATTGAATATAACTTTATGTATATAGTGCGTAAAATTTAATTATTTGTTTTTTATTATCATATTTATTAATTAATGCTAATTATTTATTCAAAAAATTATTTTTCCCGTTTTTTGTTCCCGACAATCGACAAAATCAAAAGAATATGTTTGACGGCGCATTGGGATATTATACGAGAATGATGAACTTTCAACCTTGGACCCCCCCCCCCCGAAAACTTCATGTGTACTGTGTATTCATTCGATGCTATGTGCAATGTAGAGGAATGTCTCCAAAGAGATTAGTGTTTCAATTGCATTTTTCTCGGAATCACTGGCGTTTTCGTTTGCAGTAGTTTATAGATCACAGGACATGGACAAACGAATGGCATAAAGTTCAATCTTGGTTCTGCTTAGCTACACTGTGAAGATTAGATTACAATCTAGAGACCCTGTGTCGAGAGATTGTTGAATGTTGCTTTATAAGAGTACTGTTATACCAGTCATGACCAGGTTATTATAGTTTTAGTTAATATTGGATACCACTTTCACATTTTACCACGATTGTTTGCCAGTACAAAGGTCAAACAGTGATATAGATCTAAGGTCTTTAGAGCTCTCACTTTTAGACTTTTTCTGATTACTACATTCTAACTGGACAATGCATCAAATATTGTACGAAATGTTCAAGATTCCTTTTTCACCTACCGTATCCCATCGCTGCTTTGGATTGCCTGTTCTCTTAATCGAGTGCTTCTGAAAAACATCTGGTGTATGATAGGAAAGCAACTAGATCAATTTACACTACTTCCAAACCACATCAATTTTGATAATATGAGGAGGCAGCATCAACGCTCCAACAAGATATCCAAAGTCTCTGTCAATCAATACCAAAGTTATTGTGCTACTTGTTATTACTTAACTATGGAAGGAAACTTAATTACTTATTTCATCATTTTCTTTATCTTTCAAGTTGCCCTATTTTCAAAAATTACACTTAAATACTGAATGTTATGTTTAATTAATTCGTTTCTGATACTTCATATCCTTCGGGTTACGTTTCGGATGGCTAGACACGTACATCCTTTAAATTTAGAGTGGTACCAATAACATAAATTAGATGTGATATCTCCCACGATATACAATAGCACCCTGAACTATGATGCCCTCGTTGATAACCCTGAACAGCTAGCCCATCATCAGGGAAGTTTGAGAGTGGAAAGTACCATTTGTCTGGCAGTGTGTTTTCCACACTTATATTTCGGCAACACACTGCTCTCCAGATTATGATTCTTTCTTATTACATGCAGTGCGAGTGGTGATTTTAAAATACGAATGTCTTCATACATGACAAGTCAAACTGTCACCAACACCGACTCTCAATGGCTGACTAACTTTGATGAAGTTTCCCCAAACAATGAAGCTACATTGTTGAAAGGATTCGTGTACCGTAGTTGTACATGGATTAAAATTGTTACCATTTCGATGACTAAACTCCAATGAGAGAAAAACCATTTCTGAAACAGAAACGGGATTCATCAGAGAATATGATTCTGCATAAATCTGTCATTCATGTCTGCCTAAATAAAAAATCGTTGCGATTGGAAGAGTTAGAGATCCCCTGAAGGCAAAGAAAAATGATTGAGTCTTGCATAAGTATCACATTTTACCTCATATTTTTTGCCAATTAATAAGAGTTTTAACATAAATATTAATTACTTTGTACTTAAACATTTCCATAAATATCAGGTAGAAGGAGAGAGTAACTGTTTATTAACATATCACTATAAAGCAACAAAAAAGCTGTTGGCAGAATGTCCAAGGGAACCGAGCTCACCTGAAAGGGGTTTAGAGCTACGAAACTATCCCCCCGGTAAGCAACCACCCCCGCATTCAATCTTTATTGAACAAAATCTTAGTTTACATTTTTTACACAGAAGCACAAACTAAATTTACATTTTAAAAATTAAAGGTAAATGAAACGAAATACATATGTAATTGCTAGGTATAAACATACAAAGATGACATTAATAATAAAGAACATAAATGGTTAGAGAAGAAAAAGAATATACATTATTCTCGAGCTTCTTGCAAATGCATCAAAAGTAATAAAAATATAAAATACAAATGCACCATACAAAAAAAGAATTAAAAAGGTAAGAAACTTTTGCGGAAAGGAAAAAAGGAAAAGAAGAAAAAACGCCTTTTGCCACATAAGAGGACCGATCCAATCCCATCTAAGGAATTTGATCCCGGATTGTAGAGACAATTTTAATACATGATTTTATTTTAGAGTGAATGGAAAGATTTCTAATGATAAATTGAAACCAGATTTTTTTAAGCATATATATTGAGATGGAGAGACCAAATGAAAATCCTTAGGCAGAGCGGCACGCGAACATGCAATGCTCAGGGTCCCCAACAGAACCACAAAGTGAATAAGGAGTAGCTTTTAATTTGAAAGGATACAAATAAGACACAAATTGGCCAAGGTTTGTTAAAAAAATGGCTATTGGCGATCAACTTCGCAATTTTGAATCTCTGTCAAGCGACGAGGAGGATACCCGAACTGGAAATCCCCTCACCAAACTAGCACACCACGTCAACAGGAGGACATTAATCCAAGACAGATTTAACTAGCATCAGCCCTTGTACATGGAGAAGCTTCTATGATATTAGGGCTCAAAATCTTGATACACAGGCCATGAGATCCTGACCGTGACTACTAATCTTCCTTGGCCACGAAAATCAGGTATTATAAAAGACAGCATGAAATTCAAGAATTAATATTTAATGGTGCTCAGAATACTGAAAATGTTTTTATTCTTATTTTAAGTTTATTAAGTGAATTATATATAGACTATATTTGTGCTTACGATTTTATAAGACTGTTCCATGGCACAACTTTTTAAAATGTTTCAAGATATTTTTTACTTTTTTTTAATTACGTCAACTAAAAGGGAGTAAAATCAAATACTTACATTTTTTTTCTTTATTTTTAACTATATTTTAATCCCCTCACATGATATTTTTCTTCTCCGTCCTTAAGTTCCCAAAAGACACAAAAGCTTATTTGATTAAAAAAAATACTTAAGAGAATTAATTAGAGTGGAAAAAAATTACTCTTGAAATGTTTTTAGAAGAAACTTTTTGAAAGTAAAAGTGCTTTTTTAAACGTTTTTGTAAAGCTTAAGCAGCTAAGAAAAAAATTAAATTTTTCCTTTTACCCTTAAATAAAAAAGCTCAAATTAAATTAAATAACCAAATCCTAAAATACTTCCTTTATTTAGTGTATATGTAATAGAAATCTAAGTTCGAATCAAAATATATTGATAAACGAAATACTTATTTCAGATTTAAAATTATCAGTACAAGTCACACACACACACAAGAAAAAGATTCGCATTTTCTAATGAATGTAGAAAAGGATAATAATATTGGCAATATTTTGCATGTAGTTTGTGTTTTGCAGTATTTTATACTTATAGAATATTTCTTTTGATACCTTTGACTGTCCTACATATTTAATACATTTTGAAAAAATTTTCACATTTCAATGCATATAATAGCCGCACATCCGGTATAGTGGTCAGTGAAGCTGACTGCAATGCCGTAGGGACTGGGTTCGAATCCCGAAGAACGCATGGATCTTTGTGTTGTAATTCTTTCTTCTGTCTGTGCTGCATGCCCCCGTGTTATACATTACTTGGTGCATGAGATTTATAAATGTTTAAAAAAAATACATACAATAAAATTTGAAAATTAAATTTGCCAGAATTGCATAAGTCTTTTGATAGGTTTAGTCCTGGATTATTTTTACATTTCTTCTCAAACTGGGGGCGTGATAACCTTACAGGGGGAGGGGACGAGTACATAGAAAAGTCGAAAACAAAAGATTACTTTAAATAAATTATTAATTACTAAAATCAAGCAAAACAAAATACATTCTGACATAATAAAAAATAAAAGACACATTTACGCTGATATAATGCACTTATGAATGTATCTGTACTGTATAATGTATTTCATAGTTAATTTTTAACAGTACAAAGTTAAGAACTAGTTCAATTATTACCATTGACCCTATGAGCATGTCATAAAACTATACACAGATTTTAATACTTGATCATTTGAATGGTTTATAATTAAAGTCGCTTTAACGTCGAAGTACATTATTATTGAATTCAATACATTGTTATTGTATGGGAGGGGAATGCGATGAAAATTATGATTGAAAATTGGGTCACAAATAGTATAAGCTTGTTAAGCATGCTTTAGATAATAGATTTCAAAACTTTTTGTTACTCCAATGCACGTTGTAAAACAACAGAATTTTGTTGATCCCTTTCACCGTAATCATTCTTTTTTCATGCAATGCAGTGCTTCTTAAACTTTCAATATTTGTTTTTTACCCAGTTTTCAATCATAATTTTTATCGACCTTCCCCTCCATACAATAACAATGTACTTTGAGGTTAAAGATACAAAACGATTTTAATTATATACCGTACAAATTATCAAGATGAGCATTAAATTTTGTATTTAACTTTTGTGATGGATCTATACGGTTCCTTCTACTAACCCCTTGGTTATTCCTTTTGTGCCATCATTTATTTCAACCAACTTTCTCCGAGGACGGGAAACGTGATTATGTAAATTAAGTTTAATACATATATTCTGTATTCGCGAGTTTGAAAGTTAGTGAAGTGAGAATCGAAGGTTAGGGAAGTAAAAATTGAAGGTTAGTAAAGTGAAGATAGCTTGGATGTGAAGTGAATAGTTGAGAAACTAAGTAAATCTGCAGTAAAACGTATACGTAAACAGAGTACGAAACGAGGTTGGGACCTTAAAGAAGCGCTTAAGCACTGTTGAAGCTGTGTTAACATAAATGCAAGGATAAGTAGACCACAAGAGTTCAGGTACTGTGATCTTATTTCAAGTAGAAGTTAGAGAACTAAGTTATTAGCACGGTCCTAAATTAATGAAGCTTTGTATAAGTTATCGTAAGGGTAGATGTGTATGATCGGATATATTATCCCCACGCCATCTTGTCTCACCTTCGTGCTCTGATTGATCAAAACTATCCTATTTAGAGTATTATTTGTGTCTGAGTTGAATATAGTGAGAAATAAATAATTGAAGTTCATTATGTGTGTCTCCTGATCATTTAGCTCATCCTACACCTCTAGCCGGGTTACAGGGAAGAAGGGATGTAAATCCCTTATACTTTGTACATGGCCCAATAGGTCATTAGTAATTATTAAGCTTGTTCTTAACTTAACATTGATGAATTATTTATCAAATGCTGGTGCATACTGATCCATTTACAAGTATATTATATCAGTGTAAATGTATATTTTCACCCGTGTGATGACCGGGTGTGAAAGAATAGTCCCAACGTAGCCTATGCGTGTCGTAGAAGGCGACTATAATGGGACCGGCTCTCCAGGTTCGGGGGTTGGGTGTAGGGCTAACAACACGATCCCATAAGAAAACACTCTTGTTACGAAATCTCAAGAAGAAAATATATCCTTGCTGACTTCTAGGAAACGACTTGGAAAAGGTTTAAGGGACTTGAGAATAGGATTTTGGAGCATTCGGTTTTTGTACAGAAATAAAGGAGATGGGTTGATGGCCTGGAAAAAAAATTTCTAGTTTTGAGAACTAAAAATTGGAGAACACTAGCAGGAACAAGGCTGCCCAGGAAAAGGCTACTTGAGAACGCCAAGGTCACCCTGGACTGTTGAGCCCCTGAGGAAGGAAGGAAATGTGTATTTTATTTTTTATTATGTCAAAATGTAATTTGTTTTGCTTCCTTTCAGTATAAATGTTTCATATGCTCACGCCCATCACGAATGGTTATCACGCCCCCTGGGGGGGGGGCTTTTTGAGAAACGCTGATGTAATGTGTTAAATATTTTTGATGCTAATTCACTCTACATTAGCTCATTTTTCTCCAAGTGTTTTGAAAAACAATAGACAGAAAATGTCTCTCTCTTTATGTGAGAAGTTTTTTGTGATGCTGTAATAAATTCATTACTTACTATCCCAATATTATCACTTTCAAGATAACTCGCTAAGATGGCAACTCCGATTTATTATGTGTCGTGCGTGCTAAATTGGCGACTATGTGCTTCGTTCCATATAATGTCGCCATTATACGCAATAATACATTATTTCAAGTTCTCGCAAAAAATATCGCAACGATTGCCTGGACTAAAATCGATGTGAGAGAAAAAAACGTCTCAAACGTAGACTTATTTACAATCAACGTATTTAAATAATCACCTTTCCTGGAAGCTTCACGAGCTGAAGGTTTATCAAAATCTGAGGACTTAATCCATGAAATGTTGAACGATGCAGCTACAGTGATGAATTTAACTGAAGAGGAACTCTACGAACGATTTTGGCGAAAAAAGAGCAAATAAATAAAACTATACATAATACATGTAAATTGCAGTTTAAATATTTGAGTAATGTTTATGGTTGTATAATTTTATAATAGTGGCAGGTCTGCCGTTAGGCAGACAAGGGGTACGTTTCTAGCTATCTTAAAAAAGAATTCAATTATTATACTGTGTGACGGATCTATACGCGGCTCAACTAATCCCTTCATGGCTCTTTTAGGAAAATATTTATTGCAACCAACTTTCACCGAGTAAGGAAGTGTGATTATGTAATTGAATTATATTATATAAATTCTGTTTTCGCGAGTTTGTGAGTTGGCACGTTGGAGCTGGCAAGTAGGAGTTAACATAGAGTCTCGAGTTAGTTGTTAGTTGAAGATTCAAAGAGAGTGGAATTAGTTAGAGCTCTACGAGTTGTCCAGAAAAAAGATTATAGAGCGTGGATCCAACGACATTGATCAAGCCGACAAAAGATCACCTGCAAGTTTCCAGTGTAGGATCCGATGTATAAAAAGTACAGGTATTGTGAGCTTGATTAACTAGAAGTTAGCTTATTAGTGAGCGTATTTAAGCTGTCTTAGATTCAGTTGAGGATCCGTAGTAGTATCCCCGTGTTATAGAATCTCACCTCCGAGCTCTACTAGTTTAATCACCTACCTCATTTAGATTGTTATGGCGTGTGATTGATGTTTGGTAACAATAAATTAATTAGATTGAAATCATGTCTGTGGATCATTCAGTTGCTCCCACACATCTAGCCAGGTTTACAGGTAGACAAGGGGGTTCAGATGTAAGCAGGTACTGACCGCTATCACAACTGTACTCCAGACGCAAAAATTGCAAAACATATGCTGAAATAATATGCTTCATCCAAATACGTGCAACAATATATGATTTGTTACATAAGAATTGAAATACGCGCATACTACGCATAGGAGCTACTTAGTGTTATTATAATAACGATAATATATCCATCACGTCATTTGTGAAAATAGCTTACTCCACAGGTTGAAAGAGAATAATTTTTCTATAGGAGAAAGCCCATAAACTCAAATATTTAGTGCTACTCTGTCAGTCTCATCTCGTATTCAAAACATTAATTGCTAAATTAGTTAGGAAATAAATTTCCTTTAAACCACTTATCGTTATGAGAGGCTTTTATAAGTTGTCCTGTTAGCAGCCTAGGATTGTCAACAATTCACATAAATCGCAACTACTGATACTTACCCATTAACTGCCTGTTAAATGTTAACGCGATTCACTTGCCCATTTTTAATATACACTGGTGTGCAAAAATTAAGGACGAAGACGAAAAATTAGCATATCAGCTGAACGAAGAGGCAGAGCGGACAGAAAGACCAATCAGGAGATTAAGTGAGGTGATGTACGGTAGAACATGCGCAGATATGCAGGTAGACGTAATGGGGCAGTGTCTGAGTAGTAAAGCATGTTGTCGGTGTAAGATTAGTATTTCTGGCAAAGAGACTGCACACCGTATAGCAGTTAAAATCACACCAAGTTGCTGCCTCAGCGAGAAATGGCGAATAATCAATCTGTTAGACGACATCTGGATGCTTTTACCCGAGGTCGAATCATTGGGAAGTTGGAGGAAGGTCGCAGTGTGACAAGTGTGGCTCCAGAGTTCGGAATTGCTCACAGCATCGTTTCACGACTTTGGAGACAATTTCAAACTACAGGAACAGCTATCCGGGGGTTCAGTAGTGGTCGACCACGAGGAACCACACCCGCAGATGACCGGTATATTGCCTTACAGGCCAGAAGAAACAGGCGGCAGACAGCGGGAGAAATCGCTAGACACACGACACAGGCGACTGGACGACCGATATCGCGTTTTACCGTGGCCAGAAGACTGTACGGTGGTGGTCTGTTTGCACGACGCCCTGTACGGTGTGTACCTCTAACGCCTGCCCATCGGATTAGGCGTTCTCTGTGGTGCCGGGAACACCGGAATTGGAGAGACAATGAATGGGGACGAGTACTCTTTACAGATGAGAGCAGATTCAGTCTGAGTAGTGATTCTCATCACATACTCATCTGGAGAGAGCGGGGAAACCGCAATCATCCCTCGAACATCATTGAAAGGGACAGGTATGGAGGTGGCGGTGTTCTCGTTTGGGAGGCATCATGCTTGGTAGTCGTACAGACCTTCACATCTTCGACGCAGGTTCAGTCAACGGGATCCGTTATTGTAACGAGATTCTTATTCCATATGTGCGTCTTTTTAGAGGCGCTATGGGTCCGCAGTTCCTTTTCATGGACGACAATGCACCATGTCATCGCACAGTAGCTGCCGAACAGCTCTTAGAGAGTGAGGATATTGAACGTATGGATTGGCCGGCACGATCTCCGGTTCTCAATCTCATCGAGCATGTATGGGATTTTCTAGGCAGACGCTTGGCAGCTCGTACCTTAGCACCAGTAACGGTTCCGGAGCTTCGATTGGCGCTGCAAGACGAATGGGCAGCAATGCCTCAACAACTCATTGACACCCTCATTCTCAGCATGGGCAGACGCTGTGAAACCTGCCTAGCAGTCAGGGGAGATCATATCCCCTACTAAAGACCGGATATTTCTTGCTGGACACCCATCACAGGGATGTTTCGGCCTTCAGTCGCATTGCGCTCCATGCTACTTTTTCAATAAAGCTTCTTTTTATCCCTCTGATTTCTCTTTTAGTAAGTGTTGCTTACATTACTCATGTCCTTACGTATTGGGGATCTTACGGTATTAAATGTGTTGATTTGGAATGCTTTTGTACAAAGTTATATTGAAAAAACCGTCTCGTCCTTAATTTTTGCACACCAGTGTATGTGCGAGTATGCGGTATATTGGGAGAAAAAGAAAACTCACAAATAAGCAAGTTTTTCTCTAAAATCAGTAAATGCTTTTACAAACACTGTCAATGTCCTTTTATAGCATTCTAAGGCCTTCGTTATAAATGTACTGATAGCAGCACGAAGAAAAGAATCGTACTTCAGAAAGACGTGTATATACGTCCGGCGCACTCAACGCAGCGGTTGAGCGAGACAGATATATACGCCCAGTTAAAGTTCTCAATTACCTCTCTGTGCTCATTTGCGGTGTGATACCAACATGTTCTTACAGTACGCAAATCCCCATATGCACCAATACTCCAGTCAAAGCGTGTTGAAAAAATCTGATTGCGAAACAATTGTCCAAATAATTAATTGTGGCCGCAGTGGCCTGGGGATTATAGTCATGAACTTGCGGCCGGAGTATCTCGAGTTCGAATCCTGATTCCATTTAAAACCCATTGTAGGGAGGGGACCGATGCGTGTTAAAATGGTCGGGGCTCAAAGTTCTCATTTTGGCGTGGTAGTTAGGAGAGAAAAGTGATAGCTCAGAGGTGCCGCCCTTCTCACTTGGCAGAGGTTCAAAGCTAGGAGGTCCGTTGCCATTAGCCATCGTGTTGTTTTATTCTGCGACAGTAATAAATATCTCACTCACTCGCCAAATTCTTTAGTTGCCAAATGCCTCTTAAGCTACTGTTTCCTGAGTGTTTTCGAAGGCCAATAAACAGACGGTGCCACACACTCCAGAAATCTCTACGAGACTAGCGTGAAAATGGATTCATACAGTGAAGTATACTATTTTCTATACTAGCTGAGTTGGTTATAATTTTAGTTTTCCTCCGGACAATCACACAAAGCATTTAAAGTTCAGTGCAGGAAAAATAGCATCAAGCTACATTTGCAATACAAACAGCCCTAAATGAGTGCATTAATCTCAGTGAAAAAGATAAAGAGCTAAATGGCTTAAAATCTTCAGTGACTCTAAAGCTGCCCTCGAAGCAATTCATAAAGGCTCTACTTAGGGCTAATTACAAACATACATATACACTTCGTCAACTTCTCAATTTGAAAACACAGTGCATCATGCGAAGGATCCCAACGCATGTTGATATTGAGGAAAATAAGGTGGCTGATACCCTGGCTAAGGAAGCAAGGCAACAACAGTAACGATAACGTTACAACACTCGTCACCCTAAGCGATAGAAAATCAGTAGAAAAATCAAGACTTTTTCACCAGAAAAATCAAGCTAAAACACCAAATTTCTGAAATTAATTCTGGTTGAAGCCTGGCAAGCAATTTAACACTTTAGGAGAGGACACTTCAGGGGCATGCAAATTCAGAAAAACGGAACAAGGAAGTACTCTTTTTGCAAAGACTATCACGACACGGTACTGAACTCAGAACATCTTTACTCCTGTTCTGCAACTCTGGTAAAATTGCAGCACATCAGCAACAACCCTTGTGAGGACTTATATGAAAATAACTGCATCCAGATTGCCGATGCTATCTATAGGACCTTTGGTCATATTTAATTATTGTCCGTGACAAGATACCAACCAACCAACCATTATCGTAGCTGGCTCAGAGAAATCCTTTAGTACTTTGCTTCATGGAATATCAGAAAAACAAAATTTAAACATTTCCTCTCTTTCTCTTCATAATATCTTCTGCATAGATAATGCACATTGGAGAATTTTGAAGCTAAAACATCTGTTTTGAACTCTTGAAAAGAAAATTAGAAATATTTCACTTTCAAAATATTGCTCTGTATCTTTTGATCATTAAGAAAAGTGTAATTCAACTTTCTAGTCAGTTATACTCGCGATCATGAATATTGAGACAAACGAAATACATTATGAATAATATATATATGGCATTTTTTAAATATTCTGAAGGACATTCAATAGTCTTTCAAGAAGCAACATCCAAATCAAACAGAGGATGAAAGGGTATCTTTTGAACAAAATATTGATTCAAAAGTATATCAGAGACGTTATTTAATAAAATAGGTTCTCGTATTCAGTCTTCGAGAAATGTAGATTGAAAAGTTTTATGAGAAAGCATCGAGAGAATAGTTTCAAATTTATGTAGGCATTTGAATATGATATCACTCGAGAAAAGTTTATGGAAAAAATAGCGCTCTCTTCCAAATGTACTGTTTTTTTAAGATTATATTTATAATTAATACTAAGTGAGCATTTTTCTCATATTCCATAACTAATCAGAAGCTGTTGAAAACAGTAGAGAATCCAACTAGGTTCAAAACCATGATTTTCAAAAAGTGTTTTAAAAAAATCACTGATTTATAAACATAAAGGAGGAAGCTTACGATGGCTATTTAAAAGAGTATGTCGTATTTGTGTTTATAGTAAGGATAAGAGTTTTATTTTCGCTGGAGTGTTGAGTTTGGATTAGAAGTCTAGTTTTTAATGCATAATAAAATCTTGTAGAAAAAAAAATGTTTCTCTTTGTTACTGTTGCAATGTCGAAGGGTCAAAAATGTTTAACTGAACTTAAATATATTCAGAATGTAAAACTGATTATTAAACAGACTGACAGGTAGTGGCAGCGAAAATAATATATTTTGATTGTCTGTTTATTACGAATTTAAGGATATTGTAATTTCGGACATCTGTATGGGGGGTCGATTATATTGAAAGAAAATATCTCTGTATGGTAATCCACAATAGAAAATATAGTTTTTGTTGTTGACATTCCCTCAAAAATCCTCCAAAATAGCAAAATTTTGTTTAATGAATACAGGCATTTCAACGTAGAACTGTGTTTAGATCCTTGTTAAGGTTTTCATACGAAAAAATATTTTTATCATATTCAGTTTTCAAATGTCTATCACTACATGGATAAAGCTATAAACGCCTCGATAAATACCTACCACTAAACGACTTTAAATTCATAACTCCTTTTATTGAATCAGGCTTCAGGATCAAATCGAATAAAGTTTTATATTTTTCATTAAAATAAACCGAAATTATGCTCAAATTTTTCACAGTGAAAGTGTAGAAGTACATTAGTTCAAAATTATTTCGATGGTTCATTATTTCATAAGAGTTTAATTTTTCTGTTTCTACGCTAAGTTTCTACTATTACTTCAGAAATTATGAAAATATTTCTCTCTCTCTCTCAGCTGCTTATTCACGTCATAAGAGTCTTTTGAAAGCCAATGAAGTGTGAAATGTTTTAAGTGGCAAAATATGGCGAAGAGCTTCCGATCTTTAAGCGTTCAAGTATTAATTGAGTATAAATCTGGATTGTTTTAAAACAAGAGAGACATAATTAATTCCTCTTATAATTGGTAATACTTCAACTAATTTTCACAAAACTAATTAAAAACTTCAGAAATTAGTAAATCTCATGAATTCCATAAGAAGTTTTCTAAGTTTATTTCATAAAGAAATGTTCTTAAGGCATATAATAATTACATTGCACAAAACATACATTTTTCTTCAGTATATGTACTTTTCTATTATTTTTTTTTTATTTTTATAAAGACGAGCTGTGTGTGGTATGCCCGTTCTTCGCACGGGTGAATTGAAAACTACGCAATACAGATTGAAGGGGAAAGACGTTTTTAATGAGTTAATTTTAGATTAGTTGGAAATTAAACAAAAAAAAGCGTTTTTCATGTCTCAACTGAAAACAAAACCATATTTGTTAAATCTTAAGTCTGTAGGTCTAATAGCTGATAAAAAAAAGGATTTTTTTAACTTATAACTTCCCTTAACTCTCTTGTGGGTCGATTTTTGAAAACACCTTCCTAAGCTGATCTCTACTCAGCTAAAGTAACACATTGCTACTAATTTTGAGCAATGGACACTTAAAATAGTGTAAATAATTTATATTTGGACATATAATACGTTAATATTACTTTCTGTTGTATTTATTTTATATTAAAATTGTAATATTCATAAGCAACCCCGTTCCTTACCTTATAAATAGCAATTCAATGGAAACGTAGCGAAATGTTGGTGATAGAGCCAAGTTGGCATCCTTTTGTTAGCAACTTGGCGATTCATTGAACGGTGCAGAAGTTGATATGCTGTGCCGCCATTCGGTAAGAGCTGCAACAAAGAGGATAGCTCAAATCTTTCTCCACAAAAAAAATTGGCAGTTATAGAGACTGCCGATAGAAGTGAAAACTTAGAACTTTTAGTATTAAAATTTGAAATTTCATAATGTTTGAATAAAAATTATCAACATCAATCCGGTTTTCACATCTATTGACACTCCGAGCAACACTTATATGCATGTTTATATGGTTTTTTTATTATTAAAATATATTAAGGCCTGTACAAGTTCATGACAAAATATAAATATAATTCAATTGAAATAACAATTAATATACAATCACATTATTTATGGATAGCATTTGTATTTACTTAAATTTCAATGTACTTGATTTTTAACATTATATTAATTGTTTGCATCATTGTCATCATTAATTTCAGCAATACCTAGACTTTTTGTGCTTTCAATTATTTCATTTTGTTCTAAAAAAGATACAATAGGCTTATGGTAACTAAAGTAAGAAAGGAAAATGTTTGATTCAAATTTATCTAAGTATTGCGTTAAAACCGCATCGATTCGTCGTTTTATATTTTGTAGTACTGAGTTTCTATCATTTGACATATTTAAATTAAGTTTTACATTTAGAAATTCAATTAGTGGTAGATTTGTCTCACCTGCAAAGTTTATATTGAAGTCTCCACCTAAAATCATCGGTACATTATCATATTTTTCGCCAAATCTTTTTTCGAGTATTTCAGAACCTTTTTTTTTTTTTTATAAATCATCAAATTTTCGAATAAAAATTGTTGTATCTGTCTCATAGATTTTCCACGTGAAATATAAACGGCAACCATAAACGTGTATTGCCCATTCTCGGAATCGCAACGAGCAATGCACAGTATATACACATGTAGCACTTTTCACTAAATCCATTCAACTTCACTTATAAGATATACACAGCACTATACGTCAGCTGTATAGCTACAGATAATTCTATAAGCATGTCAGTGACGGAAACGCACGAGATTTTACCCATCCAAAAAGTGTGTAAGGCGAACAGCACACTGCACACGCGCCAGTCAGAGCATGTCGGTGACGCGAACCCATAAGATTTTCCCCTACCAAAAAGTGCCCAACGCCGCTAAAGCAGTTTTCACTTCAAAATACATATACATGCCAATATTCATAGTGATCGGTTGAATGGTGTTGGAGTGTGGTGAGGTCATATATACAAACATCCACTTTTATATGTATTTATAGATAACTTTTAGAAACTAGCTCAATTTTATTTGTTTTTAGCATGGGCAGCAATAGTTAATTCCTGGTTCAATATAGCTACTTTACTTATAACGCATTTCATACAGCCTAGTAGTCATGATCACGGAGTCGTGGCCGGAATGTCGTGAATTGAAGCTTATCGTCATTGTAGACCAACCGTGTAGAAGTGATTTGGCACGATCTATTATAAATTTGTGGAGGTTCAGAGTCTTCCCATTGGTATGATGTAGAAATTTGGAAGACGGAGATATATCAGCTCTCGTGTCATCCTAGTAACTTAATGAGGATAAAAATTACGAGGTTCGTTGTCTATTATGACAATAAACCCTCATTAAAACACTCACTCACTGAAGCATCTTATACAAATATTTAATCACAAACATATGAATCTCTAGATATAATTTTTATTCAGCATTTGACTACATGTTATTTAATATATCTACTTTAATAATGCGGAAAGAGCATGAATCAACTAAATAATATAGACAATATAATATAAATAATATATACGTAAAACTTAATTGGAGCTAAGCTACAACCTGGATATAAATGCATTTAAGCTGGAAAATTCGTCTTTTAATATGAAGTGCATAAATTATTTATGGCATTTGATAAAAATAAAAAGCCATGTAAGAGTACTCTTTACATCAATTTCGGGAAGTTCCAAGTTTTCACTTTCTTTAAAAAGCCTGTGCAGTATATATAAACAAGCCAATTATATTATTATATAAACAATAGGTAGGTTTCTAATAAAGTAAGAAGCTTCTTTTCTAAAGTTGCACTCAATTAACCCTGATATGGAATATTCAAATCTATAGGATAGAAACTTCCTGTAACAGAAAGTATTTTTTTTTATTCTTTATGCATGTTTTCATTAACATCTACAAGTTTTATTAGGTTCAGTTTGGCTGCTTTATTTCGTAATACAGTATTCAACACAGATGGCTCTATGCTTTCCTGTTGTTGTTCTTTCGTTTTTCAAAAGTTGTGTATGTTAATTTGCAAACAGCCTAGAAGAGACACATTGTCTAGTAAAGGAAACAATGACACTCGCATTCACAATGGAGAAAAAAGCTGTATGATCCTAACTATGACTTCCTTAAAAATGTTATTATATTAATCATTAACTCTGCTATTCGAATTTAAATTGAAGATACTACGCCCCAGATGCAAGAAACGTTTTAGTTGCACGGATTTTAAATGTAGATTGTATAATCTTGTGATGGTTCTATACGCGGCTCTACTAACTCCTTCAGGACTCTTTAAGAAAAATATTTATTTCAACCAACTTTCACCGAGTGAAGAAAGCGTGATTATGAAAATTAAGTATATTATATAAATTCTGTATTCATCAGTTTGAGGAGTTAGTTGGCAAGTTGGTTGGCTAGTTGGGGAGTGAAGGATCGTGGAATGATCAAGTGCATTTGGAGTTTATCAATCTAAGATTACTGAGAGTGGATCAATTGACGGCGATTAAGCCAGATAAGGATCACCTTGACTTCATAAAAGTACAGGTATCGTGATCCTTATTTAAATACAAGTTAGCTTATTAGTGTGCTAGGTAGTTTATATTGAGGTTGTTTAAGCTATCGTGGAATCAGTTGGGGGTCCGTATTATTATCCCCAGGCTATTGAGTCTCACCTCCGCGCTCTACTATCTGATCTGTTATCTTAATTAGATTGTTTTTGTGTCTACTTGATATTTGAGTGACAATAAAATAATTAGTGTGAATCATGTCTGCTGATTATTCAGTTTCTCCCATACACCTAGACGAGCCTGAGGGTAAACAAGGGGTTTCAGAGAGAAGCAGGAACCGACAGGCATTACAATCTTACCATTATATTTTAAATTGCTCTTAATAATTTTGTTACCATCTATACATTAGACTCACACTTACTTTATTCAAAAAACTACCACTTATATTCATATTTCTTTTGATTAATATTTTTATTCGTCTTAAATAACATAATTGTTATTCAATTTTGAAATAAGTTTTGATGTGTGTGTGCGTGCGTGTAGTTCAAGTAAATGAGACTAAAAAGAAAAAGTATAACGTTCACAATATTGTGAAAATATGCAAATTTCTCTAATACATGAAATACATGTTTTAAATAATAAGTCAAATGCAATGTGGAATGCATTCCGTATTTAGGAATAGATTGAAAAGAGTCGCTACGTGATAAATGTTTTGTAACTATGACTAAAGTATCTTGGCAAAAAGGTTTGGATGAATCGTAACATCAAAAGTCATCGGTTGCTCAAAGGCAAGTCAAATGCACTCAATGGTAGCGGAAGCATTTTTTTAAATATCAATTTCCAGACATTGGAGATTGGTTAGAGGAAGTTTAATTCTAACTGAGCTAGTGGACAGTTTCATTTTGTCAAAGGAACCACTCATACTTCGCTGATATAAATTCAATAGAGCATGCTTAAGACATTCTAGAGATATTAGGATTGCTAGTCACTTGTAACTTCCCAAAACAACACAACAGTTAATAAGTTCTTTCTACGGAATGGAGAAAATACTCAAGTGCCTCATTGATAACCTCATTTATGCATCGTAGGTCTGAGATATTGCTTCTGATCAGAAGAAACTATACCCCTAATAACAAAAACTCTTTTTCATCCGAAAAAATCCCATTTTTTTGTTTGTCTGTCCAATATACACGACTACATTTTTGTTTCAAGAAAAAATATCGTCAATACAACTTAATCATTTCTCAATTTTTGCTTCCTTTTTTCTCATACTTTACAAATAATACCTTTACATCACATTAGAAAACGAAGCAGAAAAAAGGCTTTATATGTAAAATGATGTAGTACAAAAGGTGCTTGCTCAAGAAGAACTTAAATCAAAACCTAATAGTTAGAAATAAGATTTCCCTCAACAACAATGTTTAGCATGGCACCGTCTGTTCATTTTACACCAGATTATTCAATAGTTCATGAGGTAAGAATTTCCACTCCTAAATGAGCATATGTATCAACAATTGTCTAGCGCTATTCGTAGGATTGGTCTCATGTTGGCATCTTACCAAAGCATCCTCATTTGTTAAATGGAATTTAAATGAGCGAAGGTTTTTAATCCCTTCGTGGATATCTTTCTTTTCTACAAATGTCTGAACAACATTGAACCCATCTAGCACTGAGAATCCTTTGTTAGACTGCCTCAATTCTTCCCCATTAGAGAATTTTTCAGTCCTTGTGTTCATCACATCATTGTAAATGGTGCTAACGATGGGCTGCTGACGACAGATAGGCTCTTGATTTTATCGTTTCAGATATCTGTTTTTTTGCCAAGACATCTGATTTATCTTATACCCTGTTGCTGCCCATGCTAACATGTAACTTGCAGGACAGCGAGCGAATAGGTTCTCTTTATAGCGGTATCTGTCTCATTAAACTAAGATACGCGAATAACGTTCCTGCTTTTTTAAACCGGGACTACGATGCATTTAATATCACTATTCATTGGTTTCCTTTTATCACCACGAATCTTTCTTATAGTTGTATCTGTCCGTAGGAAGACTTTCTATCTTGTGATGCAGCAATTTTTTCTTAGGGAAATATTCGTCAAATAAAATCCTTTCACAAGTTTGTTCATCTTTTTATCTCGAGGAAAGACGTTCTGGTAGTTTCATGTAGCTACATCGCACGTATAAATTCACTTTTTGTTGCATTGAACGTCTGGTAAAGCAACTTCCTACCATTCTGTTTAACAATAGAACATCCGGATTTTTTACAATAAAACGTCCATCGGTGTCGTTTCGACACAGCGCGATATAAAATATATAAAATATGTTGTAATAACTAAATAATTACAGTAGGGTTTAGTTTTAACAGTTTTTGATATTATATATATATATAATATATATATATATATATATTTCATGTAATTATCATATATTTCGACCCTTTAAGTCATAAAAAACTGACGTTGACTTTCGTTTCGCGAAGCTTGTTGGACCACTGCTTTGTCATGAAAATATTTCGAGTCGCAAATCTTGAAGGAACATTACTATTATGCGGTATCCGTTCTGTGCCATTCTTGCGACATACATTTCAGGATTAATTGGAATATTATCAATTACATCTTGACAATCTTCAGATTCTTCACATTCACTTTCACGAGATATGTCTTCATCGGAATCTAAATTAGATCGAGAGGGCTCACCACCCCACCCGATTCATTCTCAGAAAATTCTCGCCACAAATTATCAATTTCATCAAAACTTAGGCGTTTTCTACGAGTCATCATTTCAGGGCTCTGCTCGCCCAAGGCTCGAAAATCGAATGATTTCTTTTTCTTTTACGAGCAGATAAGGCAAATGCTATGTAACAAACACTTTGCCACAACGGTTTTAGTATAACTGAAACATTTCCGCTTTGAACCCAATAACACAGCATTCAAGGTAAAATAATGTGCGATCAGCTTGTCTGTCAGCTTGTTTTACTAATGGTATCTACTTAGTAAAGTATCTTTTGCTGAACGATATCTATTTATAATGATGAATTGCATTGGTATCGAAGCGACACCAGTGGACGCTCTAGGTATATTTAGTTGTAAAATCTCTCCTAATTTATCTAGAACCATAACACTTTTTCTGTGTATAACCATGGAAAATTATTGAAATTCACGAAAAATTTTCAAATTCCCCCGCAAAAAATGCGGAAAGGAAAATGAACTTAACAGTGTCCAATCGACACTGGCGACGTTCTAGTGTTAAGTTGCTTTGCATTATACGCGCTGTGTGACATTTACGCGCGTGTGAACGCGTTTGTGCCCTTTTTTAACATCTAACAACTTGCTTACATATATATATCTCCCTTCTGCTGAGTATAAAAAGGATAAACGTGAAATTTTTCTTCAGTTTCTTTCATGTATGAACGTCTTTTCTAAAATATAACATTTACTATACGACAAGTAAAATTTTTCTCCTCATAAATAAATCCCACTATGCTGATCGCATAAAGCCTTTATCTACAACGTTAGACATACAAGGTTAATGTGTTTATCTTTAAATCATTTACAGAACACACACACATTATAATATATATATATATATATTTATATTTATATATATTACATAATGAAATTACATTTGTTATATGAAGATCATAATTCCACTATTGTACTTTTCAATTATAATTTGCATATAAGTTGTAACAAGATCAACCAAAAGAATGTTAATATTAACTGTGAAATTACTTTTTGTCACTGTATCTGTATTTTTGTAACTGTAATAGTAACTGTAAAGTGAAATAAAGTTTTATTTAAAACTTTTAACGTCACGTACTTTTTTTACATATTTGTTGAATTCAAGATTTATTTTTTTAATATTAAAAATTCCTTTCGAAATATTTTTTGTCCCTTCATTTTATCATCACTTCTAAAAAAACTGACAAAGAGACAAAATATCAACTTGAAAGGATTTTTCAAAATAGCGTTCCAATTTCATATCCATAGTATTTGTACAGAAAAAAAATTATTTATACACTTAGAATAGAAGACTATACTATGTTTCCTTACTTTATATTATTATTTCTTTACTTATAGACATTTAATCATATATAGATCCACTCTTTAATAAAAAACATGCATTTAAAAAAATCTTCACTTTAATTTCATTTTTCTCAGAAAAAAACTCCATCGAAAGGTATTTCGTCACGATATAGAAAAGCAGAAAGGTTCAAAAAATCATTTTGTTGCTACAAATGATTCTTTGGAAATCATGGGAGATTTCAGAACAAACAGTATTTTTCGTAAGCTTAAGCAGAAAAAAAATATACAGGAGTTCAAATGTTGTCTGCAAAAGAACTGAAGTAGATTTTTCTTCCTTGGCAATGTGGGAAAAAAAAAGAGAAAGACAGAAACGTTTTCCAAAAGCTTTGTTTGCGCTTTATTATAAGGAATTGAACTTCATTGTTCACGATTTTCATGGATTATCTTTTAAAAAATAGGTTGGTGTTTACTTTTAACGTTTGTAGAACAAATGGGATTTTTATTGAACCGATCTTGGAATCTGTAAAAATGCTGCTTTGATTTTTCTTCTGTTAAGGCTGTCTTCGGTGAAATGTTAAAGAATAGGACCCAGATTTGGAGGTTTTTTCTAGATAAAAAAATATTCCAAAAATAACACCATATTCTGACTTTGCTATCCTATAGAGTGCAACATATTTTATCGTACTCCTCATTTTTATCCAAGTTGACCTATTTTTTATGGCACAAAATGTGTTTCCTATTTCGTCTTCTACATCGTAATGTTACATGAAATATCCTTTTACATCTTAAAACGTAAAAATAATTATTTATGCAATATTTTTAAATTTTAAAGGTACTATATTATAAACAAATGTAATGATTGCAATGTTGCCAAATTTAACGAAAATTGAGGCATTTTTCTTTCTAAAAATGTACTTCAAGTTTAGTTTAGGCCTTCATACATTTGCCGAAGACAGTCTTAAATGTATGGTGCCGCGGTTGCCGATGGTAATATCACGAACTCGTGCCTGAGAGTATTTCTGTAGAGTCTTGGGATCGAATCCTGTATCACTGAAAAACCTCCGTGTTGATGGATTGATTTACATTAAATTGGGCCGTGGGTAGCCTAGTGGTTAGAGCATTGGACTCCAGACCGGAAAGTCTGGGTTCGATGCCCGATGCCACTAAATGCCCACCGAGTATATACGGAGAACGTGATCATTAAATCAGTGGGTCCGAATGGTATCGCCATCTATCGTGTTTTACCGAGCAAAATTGCACTGTCACCTTCATGGGGCCTCAAAAGCTTAGACTAACGACAGGCGTAAAATTCTAGCCCTTAGCCGCGATGAATTTCGTGGACCTTGATCTGATGTTACTGTCGATCAGGGGGCATAAGCAACAACAACAACACGTTAAACTTCACGGACCTTGAAGCCTTCACGTTGGCTTGGGATATGAGTTTGAAGAATGTAGTGTCAGAGATCAGGTGTCCTCGTCTTTTAGTCAAAGCTACGAAGTCAAACTACTGATTGGTTTATTTATTGTTCTTGCTCGAAGTAGAAACAAGTTAGGTACGAATATTTAATTTTAAATAATTAAAATTTTACTTGTCTAAATGTAACGAATGTCTAGTTACTGTCCTTCAATACTGACTGATATTAAATCACAGGCTGTTTATTATAATTTGGTCAGACACTGACCAAAAAGCTGTTCATACTTTGTCCTATAATTTTACTAATTTTGTAAGCAATAAACTAGGTATACCGTCAAAGCTTTGAATTACTGTTTATCTGGCTCTTTCTCTATTTCTACCTGTTCACACAACAACTACCATCTGCATATCACTTATCCTGAGTAAAATTGCTTGTCAACCATTCTCGTTAAAACCCTAAACCAAGTTAATTTTTCGAAGGCTCTAATTTGTAAGGCAATACATTGGAATGCAAGGTCCCTGCACATTTACTGGACAACGATTTTTGTCATTTTATATTATATGCAACGTCAATTTGACTGAAAATTATACTTGCCTAGCGAAAAGAGCTTTCACTCACACCTGATTATATCCCATGCTTAAAGTGTAATAGATTATTCAGTTCAGAACTACATTACGCCTGTAATGATACAGGATGAATTTATAATGAAAGTATACAGTTTCAATGCACTATTAAATCCTAAATAATTTATGATATTATATTACTTGTAAAAGAATTGTATGGGATTATTTGAAGTTTTTTTAGAGTAGTCAGAGAATTTTTATGTGTAAACGTTAATCACACGACACACATTCAGCCAGTAATCCGTTTCAGCCCAAACACGCCTTACGATATCTGAATCAAGTCCATCGATAGTGGTTGTAAAACGCTGTTTCAGCTCTACTAGGTCAACAAAAAGGGAAGGGGCGAATATCTTTACCTTTACGTATCCCCATTGGAACAAATCACAAAGTTTTAAGCAGGACTTCTAGATGGCCATTAGGTAGGTGGCATGTTGTAGCCGTGACTCGTCCAATCCATCGGTGAGGGGGAGATGTCAGTGTGGTGATCTCGCACGTAGGCCGACCAGTGTGGTGGTTTACCATCCAATTGGAGAATGAAGTCTGTAAGTGTTGTCTTCAACTGAGGAAACCTTTCTAAAATGTGGCTTTCGTGACATTTTGCT
>BMAO01035148.1:0-39342 GCA_019973975.1 Trichonephila clavata
AATTCAAGAGATAAGTTTTCCTGCGAATTAAATGACAGAAATTAAACAGTTGTAAGTTTGAGTAATTTTTAGTCATCAATCGAGCTGAAGAAACTTGAGCAAATAAACTAGTATCGAATGCATTTTGAATGAAAACGTTCTTAGAATTTAGATAAGTAATTTTCGTTGTTTGTTTGAAGTATACAGCTAAGTCATGGAAAGAAATTCTCAGATAAATAAACATCGCTGTCAATGAAGTCAAGCAGATCACGTATTTCATTTTCCTCGATAATCCTCATACACACAAAATGTATTAAAAGGTTTTATCACTACTTCGATAAAGTAACTTTTCTTTCTACTTCTTTGTCTCAAAGTTTCTACTGGGAATTACTATTGAGAAACTCTTTACTTTCGGTTTTTCCCCCAGGCGAATAATTTAACAATAAAATGTCCATTATTCAAAACAAATTCAGTAATAAATTAAGTATACAACTTCTCTTCGACTTAAGGAATAAATAAAGGAAGATAACGAAATGGGAAAAATATAAAAATATGCAGAATAAAAGTTTCATTATGTATTTTTCGCATAAAGTACAGTTATTAAAAGTATGAACAAAAGTTTAATTTTATGTTTAAGTGATATAAATTTCTCTAAACGTAAACAAGTTTGAATGAGATACATATTTGAAATATATATAAAAATTGAACTAGAGACATTTTAATCAGATTGGAAGGATGTTTGTATAAATATAAATTCTTGAAGTTGTTTTATCTGTTTTGTAGTGTTCTTTTCTTGCCTTTTTTATATTACATGTATAGTTATTTAATATAATATCAACTATTGTTTCTATGTGTATGTTACATATGCATATATATATATATATATATGTAATGCGACGATATTCGTTGGAATGATTCTTTAAACTGATATTGAAGAAACATTCTTGAGGTTAGTTAAATCGGTTTATTATACATCTTGAAAAATTTAAGCAAGACAAGGACGACACATAGATCTACGTAATCACAAACAGACACACACAATACACAAACACTAGCTGCAGCAGACTACATGATGACAAGAGACAAGAATCGAAAAAGCGCGGCGTAACCGTGTGCCCCGAGTTCTTAAACTGGCGTGAAGGTCGTACGACGCGCGCGAGCAATTAGATACATTAAGATATGCGCGCGATCAATTAGATTACGATTAAGATTAGCGCGCGACAATTAGATTACGATTAAGATTAGGCGCTGCGAGCAATTAGATTAGATGCGAAAGAACTAGGAATGATTTTAACGGGTACAGTACAGAGAGTAGCAGAAGTCATTACATATATATATATATATATATATATATATATATATATGATCAAAAATTTCTCTACAAGAGAGAGATGAATAAATATGATAAAAATTGAAAAGAATCCAAATTTCAAGATAACCAGACAATAGAATTTAAAAGGAAATGTGAAAAATTAAAATAATAGAGTTAAATATAAAAGATATAGAATAATGGATGCTACAGTATTATAAACATTTCTGACTTAGGACAGCTTCTATATAAAATAATTTATAAAAAGTGGGGTTGAACATGTTTTGTGGCCAGCCAATCTTCCAACTTTCTGTTAATAATACTGAGCAAAAACCTATTGAAAATAATGCATAGAAAATCTAAATCCATTATGAGAAAAAGGTACTTACTAAAAATTGCGTTCAAAATGCAGATCCCGAACTAAATCTGAGTACAATAAACAAGTTATTGCCAGATTATGGACCCAAATGCAAATTCAAAGTATAGGAATGGCTGAAAAGAAGCACTTAGCAAAAGTACGAAAAGAATACAAATAATAAATAAGAATTGTAAATATACTACCATATCTTAGGGACACTAAAATTAAAATAATCTTTAAAAAACTAAGAGAACAGAAGTTTTATCTAAAATTAAAATTAGAATTTGGGGGTAACTAAAACTATATCTAGGATTAATAATAAATTATAATAATAACCCATTTAATAAACTATGGAAATTTAATCCTTACTGCTTAGAATTTCTTATCAAATATCTATTAATAAAATTAATTGGGTATTTCTTGAAATAAACAGTATTTAGTAAAATGTTTATAGTTTTTTTATTTTTTCTGATTTATTTGAAACTAGAAACTATACATATATATAAATTATGTACCCATGCATACATTCACACCAACACACACACATATATTTAATTTTAATAGCTCAATATATATATCTCAGATTCTTGTAAATTCTGTTATCATCCAATCTTAGTAAGATATTCTTTTGTGTACCTCTTATTTTATTCATATTATATATATATAATAATTTTTCTCTAATATCCTCTTCATTAGCTTTTAATTCTCTGGAATTCCGACCTTCTGTTGTTTGTCCTTAATCATTTAGCCAGCGTGTAGTGTCTCAGTTTTCTTTGTTCTGTGTCGTGTCGTCCATACCCTTTTTATTGCTTAATATGTGTATGCCTGTGTGTCTCAAGATGTGCAATAAATAGATTTTTGCCATAAGAGACTGCCTCGTCAATATCAACAAATATAAACATCAACTACCATAAAAAATGCATCTGTTATTAAGAAATCCCTTCCACCGGCCACCCCTTTATGTAATGAAAGTTGTTTCATACGAAACTGAGGGGACTGAAATATTTTTTATATTGCGCAAAAAAAAAAAAAAAAAAAAGAACCATGTATTTAACAAAATTAGGTTTATTAGAGAGCGTTTCATTAATACAGATATGTATATATACATGTCTTTAACAAAATATTTCAAACAACTACGTAATTTGCTCTCTCTTTTTTGACTATTGTTGATAAAATCGAGTAAGAAATACCAAAATTTTCACAGATTTCTGTTTTCGTCATCTGCTTTTGATCACCAGCCTAAAAAAGTTCCATCTTCGCTTTAAGCGAAGTAGCAATTTGGTTTCATCCAAAGGAAGCGAATCAAACTGACTGATTATGAATCACACTGCAATGTACTCGTCATTGAATTCCAAAGCCAACGGATTAGAGATTAGATGTTTTTTGAGGTATTTGTAGGGCTGGAGTTTAAAATTAACTTACACAAACAAAATTGACTCGGTTCACAGGCTGTTTTGCGGGTATTTGAAAGCCAAGATTACCACTTTTTTATAAAACATGTGAAAAGACCTCTATTTCATTTCACACTCACTTAAATCTCGCCTTTGTGGCTGGTGTTTTCCGAATTTTGTTCCTTCTCAGTAGGAAAATCTGTTCGTGTTAAACGATTTGCGTTTCGTGTTAAGAGAAAAAATGCATTATTTTGTGTATTTTAGAGTTAAACGTATTTCACCATATATATATATATATATATATGTATATATATTATATATATATATATATATATATATATATATTTCCAACTCTAGCTACATTTCTCTCTTTTTTTGTTTGTCATGGTTCCATGTTCTTGGTTCTACCGGTCTCATCTTAAGATTCTTGGGATTTATTAGTCTTCTTTTTAATTTATTTACTGTTATATATATATATATGCTCATTTTCCTGCTTAACTTTTCGTTTGAAATTATCGCACATTATTAACTATTTTTATTGATTCTCATCTATTTTTTGTGCTGTTTTTATGTTTGTTATTAGTTTTGTAATACCATCAATATTTTTTTGTAATACAGCTCTCTGAACAACAGAATTCGCAGTATGTACAGAATAACACAATATAGTAAAAAATAATATACTTAGAAAAAATAACACATATCTTTACAAAAACTTAACACTTAACATGCATTTTGAAAAAATTACCTGCTTGTTACATGTTTGAAGTATGTACTTGAATCAATATTTTATGGGCCAACCTTTTGCTTTATTTGGGATTTTACTTTATTTTTTTGGCATGAAAAATTTTAAAAAAAATGAGGAAGAATATTATAATAATTAAATTATGGAAATTTTTTAATTAGTTTTATTTTTTTAATTAAATATGTAGTAATTTTTCCCTCCTTAATTTTATCACACCATAATATAAATGTAATCAAAAACAATTTTAAATTTAAGTGAACAGTTATGAAACAAAATAACTATTTATGACTTAAATATATTTTGTATCAATTAAATATTTTAATTTTATAACTCTCAGCAATAAAATATAATTATATTATTAAAATCACAAATTTCAAAAATGTTGTTTGCTCATAATTCTAAACTAGATAATCATCGAAAAATATTTAATAAAAGGTATTTCTTATAAATGAGAAGCATTTACACTTATTTTTAATAGCATGAAATATTAAATAAATTTATGGTAATTTCTGAAACTTCATTAACATTGAAGAAAGTGAATGCTAAAATTCTTTTCAATATATCAAAGTATTAAACTGAGAATATTAAAACTAAAAAAATAAAACGTATTTATTTATTCATTGATTTTTTTTTCAACTCACCCAAAAGTTCAATAAAAAGCATACAATTCTTTTTCAGCCCAAGATATTAGGCACTTTTTTCTAAAGGTTGAAAAAATCGTTGCTTACTATCATGATATTTTCGATACTTGAACTTCATTAAATGATCTCTTTCTGTGAAAAAAAAAATGTTCAAACACCTTTTAGAAAGAAAAAATTAAGCAGTTCTTAAGAGAATGTGATACTCCTCTAAAAAAAGAGTCACATCTTTTTTCGTGTTAATAATTTTCTTTTATTTTGGATTGGAAAATTTCCAATTCGATTTTTTCCCCTAAATAAGACAGTCAAAAATTACCTTACATCGATTTATTCCCTTTTACTGTTAATTTTTCAATAATAGAAGTGTTTCAAGATTAGGAGATTTATAAGATTTTAATATTTTTCAGCGTGTTTGTAAATTATTAGTCCAAAAAATTCAAAATAATTTTTTTTAAAAAAAGAAAAATATATTTTTATTTCATAAATAAAAAACACGGGGATTCGTCAAAAAGTAAACGGACTTTTGTAATTTCTCTTTCCAAGGTTTAGCAAAAGCGTTGGAATCTGGCGCTGAATGAGAGGTAGTCATCAATATTTCTTTATAACAGAGGTGGACCACCCGTGGCACGGGTACCACATTGTGGCACGGCGGAGTTGTAATAATGGCACGCGAAGACTTATTGGAAAATTTGAAAAAATGGTAATAAATAAATAAATTTTCAGAATTTTATTGAAATGCGGTTATTTCAGACAAAATAAATAAATAAATTTCAAAATTTGAATCCTCATGTTTGTGAATAAATATTTTCTGTTCTGAAATATAAAAACCAAATATCTCTCAAAACTAGCAGTATGCAAAAAAATAAATAAATAAAAGTTAATTTTATTAGCATTTTTAAGAGTTAAACCTAATACACATGATTGGGGTGGGAGAGGGGAACACAATTTCAAAAGAACCACATTAAGTAAGTATTGATGGTTTAGTAATTATTTAGAATTAAATTTTTAGAATTATTTAAATTATTTTTATATATGCCAAACTTAACTGATTTAATCTGTAAAAAGTTTATTAACAATGGAATCTAAGTAGTATTTTTGTTTTTTTTATTATATTATTTTTAAATTTCCACTAATATACGTGTTAAAAAAAATGTGCTTTTTGCGTGAAAATCCCATAATAAGCTGATAAGTAACAATTTTTTCACGTTTTATTCTTTCTTTTTTGTTTAACGTTTGGAAAAGTTGGAATTGGCACGCATAATTTTTTTTATCAGATAGTAGCACTCCTGCCAAAAAGGTTGGCCACCCCTATACTATGCGAAGTGTCACTCATCTTTCCTCATAATCGTTGGAGTGTAGCAGACAATTCAAAATGGCAGCTTCCTTGTCGATCTGCACCAAGCAAGAGGAAACCAATATGGAAAGGAGGGAAGTTATTAGCTTTTTGCTTGCGGAAATGACACCTGCACTGGATACTGGCTAATCCTTTCCATCCCAAATCCCTCAAAGACGACGACCTTCAGTGGTTGGCATAGATAAAACTGCCCGATCTTTCATCTTTACATAAAGAAATTCTTCTCTGTAAAAACTGCTCTATACATTCGTATATCATACTTCACGATCAACAGTTGTTGCCATACTCCGTCTGCATGCGACAAATAATTTACATAGGTTTCATACCTGCCGCAAACAAAAAGCGAATCACTTTCCTTCTTTCCTCCTTGATGGAGATCGAGAATGGAGCTG
Source organism: Trichonephila clavata (assembly GCA_019973975.1). Classification (NCBI taxonomy): domain Eukaryota; kingdom Metazoa; phylum Arthropoda; class Arachnida; order Araneae; family Nephilidae; genus Trichonephila; species Trichonephila clavata. The sequence goes on from BMAO01035148.1 coordinate 6,164, forward strand.
CACTCCAACGACTACAAGGGAAGACGAGTGACACGTTGTATAGAAGGGTTGCCTACTACCCCTCATTCAACAGTGGATACTAACGCTGTTGCCAAATCTTGGAAAGAGAAATTACAAAAGTCCTTTTACTTTTTGACTTACCCTCATATTTCTTATTTATAAATAAAAAAATGCACTTATCTTTTAAAAAAAAATGGCAGCTTCATATTGTCGATCTGCACCAAGGAGGAAAAGAGGGCATTGATTCGCTCTTTGTTTGTGGAAGATGTGAAACCTGCAAAAATTATTCGTCGCAGGCATGCGCAGTATGATGACACCTGTTTATTGTGGTGCAAGATCTGTGAATGAATAGAGCACTTCAAACAGGGAAAAACTTCTTTAGGTGACTACGAAATATCAGGCAGTCCATCAACGGTCAACCATTGAGGGTCATCGGTATTGAGAGTATATTGATGGAATGAATAGCTATTATCCAGAGCAGATATCACACCTCCCACAAACAAAAAGTGAATCACTGCCCTCATTTCCTCCTTGGTGCAGATCGACAATGGAGCTGACTCTTAAAATGGTCTGCTACAATCCAAGGACTACGAGTGACATGTTGTATAGAGTGTTGCCGACTATCCCTCATTCAGCGCTGGATATTAATGCTGTTGCCAAACCTTGGACAGATAAATTACAAAAGTCCTTATACTTTTTGACATACCCACATATTTCTTATTTGTAAGATAAAAAATACATTTATCTTTTTTAAAGGAAAAAATGGCAGCTTCATTGTCGATCTGCACCGAGGAGGAAAGGAGGGCATTGGTTCGTTTTTTGTTTGTGGAAGATGTGAAACCTGTAGACAGGCAAGCGCAGTATGATGACAGATGTTTATCGTGATGCAAAATCTGCGAATGGATAGAGCACTTCAAACAGGGAAAAACTTCTTTATGTAATGACGAAATATCAGGCAGTCCATCAACGTCAGCCACTGAGGGTCGTCGTCATTGAGGGTATATTGATGTAAGGAATAGCTACTATCCAGCGCAGGTATCACACTTTCCACAAACAAAGAGTGAATCTCAGCTCTCATGTCCTCCTTGGTGCAGATCGACAATGGAGCTGCCTCTTAGAATGGTCTGCTACAATCCAACGACTACAAGTGAACGTTTAGAAGAGTTGCGACTATCCCTCATTCAGCGCTGGATACTAGCGCTGTTGCCAAACCTTGGGAAGAGAAATTGCAAAAAGCACTTTACTTTTTTCCTTGCCCTTATATATATAGATCCCATATGTAAATTGTACTGTTACAGAACCTTGTAATAAATCTTCCTATTTTCCAATATGTTTATCTCATGCATAAAAAACCACATCATCTTCCATATAACAAGATTGATTTATTCTCTATTATAAACCTGCTTCATTATAACTTTTAACCAATATATTACTTGGATATGCTTCGAAAGAGTGTAAAGATTTATTAAACAGATACGTAAAATATGTATACGTAATGTAACTAATGTATTTAAACTAGATGTGTCAAGATTATTAAACTAGCCTTCATTTAGTTTATTCATTTTTTTTTAAAAAAAGTTATTGGTTTATCTAATATTTTTCTTACGATTATAAATACATAGTAAGATGAATGGTTTAACTTAGAAACCCAATATATTCTTCGTTTTTGTTTGTTTCAAGAACCGCGAGATATTTTAATACACTTTAACTTGAACGAGTGAGTTTAAAAGTTCTTATTAATTCTCTGTAAACTTGAACATTTTTCAAATAAATATATGAATGTGCTGGAGAATGAATACAAATATCACGGCTTAATTAAAGGTTTTTTTACTTTTTATATGCAAATCTCTCATTCATTTTGAGGATTTATTGTACCCAAATAAGTCTTCATGCAATTATAAGTATGCTTAATGTATGATTTTGTAACAATATTTTTTTGACATCATAATGATAATTTTTTAAACAATTATTTTTACCTTTACATTTTTTTCAAATAAATTAGTTTTTTGTTTCTAACTTTAATTTACTATTTATAAGGGATCCCATACATTCATCGCAACAGCCTTAGGCCAATCGTGCACTCGATAATAACGTTAGTGATCGCGCGGATGACGCAGCCACATCCCAATGCTTTTTTTGTAATTATTTTTACTGTACAAGATAAAAATCGTAATTCTAGTGAATAACTTAGCTAAGAGAAGGTATATTTACTAACTTTTAAACACTTTTCGAATGTTCTTTGATATTTGAGGGGGAAATCAATTAAACTGAACAAAAATGGTTCAAATGTACGTGACGTTAATAAAGGGTACAAATCGCAGGCACTCAACGCTAACATTGCAGGAATTATATATGCAGGTTAAGGCTATCATATTTTGTTCAAGTTATTGCAGTTTTACTGTCCATTGATAATCAACGAACAGCATGTGTGGCTTTTCAACAGGGCGCAATGTGTCCTGTGGTACACTTATGGCTTCATATTTTTCTTCATAGAGTTCTTTAGGTAGCGTTTGAAAATTTTCCCTTAGTTTTAAGTTTATCGCTGACCTCAAATTTACTTTCGCTATCATGATTATATATGTTACTTCAGAAAGTTCTTCTCTTGCTCAATCATTCTCAGCTTCCTCGAATAGAGATTGCAGATTCCCATATCTTTTTTTTTATATTCTGTTCATTAACATTTATAAGCCATAATAAGTCGTACAACACAGCAATCGGAATCACTAAGTTGTTCATAGGGGAGAAATGTAACATGTTCATAGAGAATATTTTGGAACAAAAGTGGTCGCGCGGGGAACTCAGTCACTCCAAGTTCCTTAAGGTTGTAAAAAACTATTTAGAAGTTTTTCAGTGTATTCACGAGCTATAATGATATAAAATGTCACCCATCCAGTATAGTCTTTAGTGACGCTGACTGCTGTGCCGTAGGGCCAGGGTTCGGATCTCGGAGAAGCCATGGATGTTTGTAAATGTATAGTGCCTTCGCGGCATGGGGGTACTCTAATTAGCCATCGAACCGCAAGTCCTCTCGTGGAATTGTCAAAAGGGGAAGAGAGGTGGGAAGCCCCTGACTACTCCCAGGGTGTTCTCCCTCAAAATTGGGTGGAACTGAGCCAAATCGTTCTCTCACCTGCATGGTACACAAAGCTACGGCTAACGCCAGGCGTACCATAATGAATGACCAGTATGAATGCATGACCATAATGAATACCAGGATGATACCATAATGAATTTCGAGGGCCTCGATCTGACTACGTCAGACAGGCGGCATTAGCAACAACAACGTGATATAAAATGACATTTTAAATCATGGGTGTAGATAAATGTATGAAATTATGTATATTTAAAAAAAGATATTAATCAAACGGTAAGGAAATCCCAAAAATGTGTCTCTAAAAATATTTTTATACAAAAACTTATTCGGTTAAAGTTTTAAGTACTCGTTACACGCGTGCGGGCTTGTGTATTAGAAAGAGATAAAAAGAGATGTTTTACTTAAAAATTGTTGTTATATGTATAAAACTTGCATTGGACTTTTAAACAAAAATTCATATAAAATATGGGTAAGTTATCAGTTTTTGCTGAGATCTACCATGTCTTTTTAGCAATTATTCATACATTTCTCTCTGCACAAATTTTTCTTTATTTTGCTTGCTTTCTTTTTGGAACAAAGACCATTAATTATCAAGATAAATTGTTCTCAGTAACATTTTTAGATAATAGTTTTAAAATGTAATAAAATAAATGTTCTTTGAGTTTTTTCACAAGATATTTGTGCCTGCAAAAACAATAAATATCGAAGCCTAAGTTGTTTATTTTCTATTTCTTTCAACTCATTTGTGTGTGTGTCTCTCTTATTTTTGAAACTGAAGTTGAAAACAAAGAGTAGTTCTCCACGTGTGAAAATATTTTTAAGTGCTCCTTTTTCTCTTTTCGTTTCCTTAAAAGTTTCACAAACATTACATTTTTGAAAATGTTTCTCCTCAATTTTTAAAATAATTTTTTCAAAACATTCTGGATGGCTTCTTTTTAAGCCTCGGATCAAAATAAAAAGTTTAAACAGTATTTGTTAAAGCTTAAAACTTTTATTTCAGTTACTGACATGCTACAACATATCAAGAACATCTTTTCAGGGATTTTAGAAAAGTGAAAGTGGAATAAACAAGACTAGGAATGAATGATTATTTATTAGTTGATTGTAGTAGTTTTATTAGTTATAGTAATATATGCACAAATAAAAGTTATACAATAAAAGTAGAAAAATTCAGTTTAACTCAGCGTTAAATTTTTAAAACTGCACATGTAAAAACAAAACAAAATAAAAATAAGTTATCTATTTTACACTTTACATTGTAATGCCTGTCGGTTCCTGCTTCCCTCTGAACCCCCTTGTCTACCTACGGACCCAGCTAGGTGTGTGGAAGAAACTGAATAATCAGTAGACATGATTAACTATAATTATTTTATTTTCACCAAGATATCAAGCAGATACAATAACAATCTAATTAAGATAACAGATCAGAGAGCAGAGCGCGGAGGGGACACTCGTTAGCCTGGAGATAATAATACAGACCTCAACTGATTCCACTATAATTTAAACAAGCTTAATATAAACTACGTCGCGCACTAATAAGCTAAACTTCTATTTAAATGAGGATCACGATACCTGTACTTTTATGAAGACAAGTCCTATACTTGAGTCCTTGAAAGCGATCCTCATCCGGATTTAAGCCTCTCTTAGAAATGTTCAATTGATAAACTCCGATTGCACTTTATCATTTCACGATCCTTCACTCTCCAACTAACTCGTAAAACTCGCAAATACAGAATTTGTGTTCTACTTAATTTGCATAATCACGCTTTCTTCACTCGGGAAAGTTGGTTGAATTGAATATTTTCCTTGAAGAATCCTGAAGGGGTTAGTAGAGCCACGTATAGATCCGTCACAACATTCTGTAAGGTTGTAACGGGTCTATCCATAAACCTGTCACAAATCCTCTTGGGATAATTTATTTCTTTTTAACTGTTTGTCTATCTTTCTCCCGAAGAAGAAGAGTTTTTCAAATGAAGGGTTCTATTTAAGCATTGATTTTTAGATACGCGAAGTTAGTTAGTGGTGATAGTCGAGAGTTAGTCGACGAGTAATTGCTGAATGATCAAAGATTGCTAATTGACGATTTAGTCAATAAGTTAGAGCTTAATTATAACTACCGGAGGTCGAACAACTTAGAATGGAATTACGGTAAATTAGACCGTAGGCATCCAAAGTGTTCCAAGAGTAAGTGAATTATACTCAAATATTATGTACTCTTTTTGCCGTGTAATTGTTCCTATACTTGGTAGTAGTCTGCGTTCCCTACCCTGAGTTGTTTTCAATTTAAGTTAGAAATAATAATAAACTATAAGTTGAACGTATTACGGCTGTGTGTAATCTTTTCTCGAACCCCAAAACACCAAAACCCCTTCGCGAGCAGGGTTATTGAGAGAGTTCTTTTCAAATACGTAAGAAAATCGGAAAAAGAAAATTTCATGCAAATTGATATATATTTATGACTCAAATTCATAAGTTTTACTTTCATAGAAAAGGTGTCTGTTCAATTTACTTTCACAGACCTACCATCAGAAGCAATCTTATGTACGACAAAAAGAAAATCATTATAAAGGATTTTAGGAATTTAATTTGTGAAATGCCCTGGACTTTATCAAATGGCTAACTATAATATTTCAGAGAACCTGAAAAGTATATACTGTATAGCAACAATATTTTAATATCCAAAACTTTTTGTGGTGCTATCGGGTAGTCATTACTAGTGTTAGACTTAAGAGTAAATTATTTCAATTTCTTGCCGATAATTATTTCGAGTGTGATTCAGCGACTTCTCCACCCATGTTGGGTTCGTACCACCACCCGCCCTCAAAGATACTAAATATGAGTGAATTCTTCACCCAAACAAACGTGAGGAGCATGTACCGCGAAAATTCTTATAATACACAGTACCCCAGTTAAAATGAAGGTGGAAAATTTTAATAGTTTTATCAATGTAAAGTATGATCAACGCGATTTTCTTAGTAATTTTTATGTATTCCATTTTTAATGAATCGTAATCGTAGTTTGTGTGTAATTGAATTCAATCGAAATGTATAAAATGAAGCGTACTGATTACTTAAAATTTTTAGGAGTGATAGACGTTATGAAAATATTTGTGTATAATGATACTTATATAAATTTCAAAATTTTATTTCCTGTAATTATTTTCTTGTACTGCAGCTTTTTACATACAAACTTATTTCATATTTTTGAATTTATTTTAAACTCTTCATTTAGCCATATGTACTAGAGAGTAGAAAGGAAACATTTTAAATAATGATTTTATTCCTGTATTTATTTAGTTATAAAAACTCACAAATTATTCCTTAAAATGTATTCTTTATTTAGATTTTTAAATTTTTTATAGCTTTAATTGCGTATTTTACTTTTGAAATATAGGAGCTAAGTTCTGTTGATAAAAAAATAAGAAAAAACAAGTTACTAAAAGTATTTGAAAACCATTACAGTAAAACTACAATTAATCCTTTCCACAATTAACCTCAAGCCAATTTGTTGAATAAGTAATGATTGATCCCTGGCAATAAATCAGGATCTTTTAAACTATCTCCATTAAGTGGAAACACCGGAACATTCAGCATGAAAATGCATCAATTACAAAACCAGACCTTCAATCAATATCTCTTACCATACCATGATTTATCAAAAGATCAAGAATTAAATACCCACATTTTGCCTAATATCTTTAAATTAATAGTAATTAAATTCTTTCTTACAGGAAATTTGAATTTATAATTTCAGATAAAGCTAAAATTTCCTAAATCATTTTTTCTTTCGTTACTCTATTAGATCCGTTCCTAACTTGTTGAACTAAATTGAATACCAAAATACTGATTATTCAGCAACTGTAATTCGTAATCTCTCTATTATATAAAGACAGTTATACTCTTCAATTCTAAAAGTGAGCTTCAAGCACTTCGGAATAATCAAAATAGATTTCAAAGGATCTTGGATTGTAGACCTTTGTGCATGGCACTTGAGACGGGGCTATTCGCGAGATTTTCTAACTAATCCTCTTGGAAAACTTTGGGGCTAGCATTTATACTAATTCACAGCCTTTCAGGAAAAACACGAGATAGATATATGTTAATTAGTTCGACTTTATAAAGTCTAGGTTTTGTAGATGTAAAAAGGAGAAGGAGCCGTGAAGCTGTCAAGTAAGTTGAACATTGGAGAATTAACTTCACAAACTTAGCGTGCGTTTAATAGGTATTTTATGAGATTAAATTATTAGATTGAAGATTTAAGATAGTAGATTCAGTACCGGCCTGAGGTTAGTTAGTGACCGTTCTCCTTGTCCATTTCTGGTAGTCGGGTTTACTTAGAATTGAGTATTAGGATTAATCGACGTTTTAGGAATCACTCCTAGGTCTCTTCTTATAATTAAACTTGTGCTTGTGTTTAAGTGTTTGTTCAGAACTTGAATAAATATATTTGTTATTATGGCGTTTTTGGTGATGCTATGTTTCCTCCCACACTTAGAGACGCGCCGGGTGGAGTGAGTGGGGTCCCAGGTAGGACCCCGCCACCACACTTGCATATAAAATTTCTTTCCAATGTATCCTTGCCATTGGAATAAATTTTTGTGACGTCATAGTCACATGATAATGATAATCACATGATTCTAGCCAATCAGTTCAAAAACTCGCGTGACGTCATAGTCACACGATAAAAGCTATTTTATGTTTCCAGCTAATCAGCTCTCGAGCTTCGTTGTTGCCAACTTTTGCTCTTTGAAGAAACTTTCTCTTAAAAAGTACATATGTATACGAAAAGCATTTTATTTAAAAGTATATGCATAAAATAAGATTTTTTAATTTAAAAAGTATTTTGAAGAAATTTTTTATAACATTTATACATGTTATCAAATTATGAAATCTGAAATTTTATCTAAGTTTTGCAAATGGAACAATTACAGTCAGTGTAAAGTCTGTTTTGAATTCAATGGAGAGCACGTGTTTATCTTTATCATGTGACCGTCAGGAGTTGAGCCCTTTGGGGAATTTTGAGCAACGAAAAAGCTGACGCACTGGCTAAGAAGGGAACTTTTATAAAGTAACGCCATAGACGACTCTTTCTTTTAGTGCGATTGCATTGTCTGTTAATCTGACTTTTAAGGAAATATAGCAAAAAACCGTTTCATGCTAAAACGCTTAAGACGAAATATTGACTAACACGAAATACTACAACGATCCCGAAAATCTACATGAATTTTCAAACATGTTTTTCTCTTAACACGAAAAATATCCTTCTGGTAATGAACAAAATACAGAACCAGCCGTTACCAAAATATACGACAGGCGTCCTGTCAAGATTTTAGAGAAGTGTGAAATAGAGATGTGTTTTCACGTGTTTCGTGGAAAAGAGACTAACTTTGCTTTGAAATACACTCGAAATAGCCTGTGAAACGAGCCAGTTTTGTTTATATACATAAGTTGTTTTCCTCCTTCACCCCTAAAAACGTCACACAAAAACATCTCATTTCTCAACAATTGGCTTTGGAATTCGGTGATGAGTACATCACAGTGGTAGTAAAAATCAGAGAGTTTGAGCCAAGGCAAAACTGATGAACTGATGAAAACGCACGAAGATTTAGAGACGGTTTTACTTGTTTGGTTCAAATTAGCCAGGTCTTAGAATGCTCCCGTAACAAGATCTTTAATGCTAGAAAGAAACAGTGAACTTGCTAAGCAAATGATTTTATTAAATTTTCTACAAAGAAAAATATTAGATTATTTTTCAAAAGCTCAATAAATGTTTTCTTTTTATAAAACTTTAAAATTTTGCATAAAAATTTTATTAAGTTCTTCTGAACTCTCTTGAAATACATGCGTATATACATATTTATCTAAGTAAAATGTACTCTAATACACTTAATTTTGTTGAATGTAGGGTTTTTTTACAATATTCTTTAACACGAAATTTTTTTAACCCGAAAAATATTTCAGTCCCCCTTAGTTTCATGTTAAACAATTTTCACTGTACTTAAATAAAATAAGATCCAACACACTATAGATCAGATCTGGAGGATTCTGAAGGAAGAATTATATGTCCCCAGTCTACCTGGAAAGACAAGTAGTGGCTCTGTTTAAAGGTCTGACTGGAGACGACTGTTTGCCCTCTACAGATTTGAAGTGGTGGATTCCCCAAACTGTGTTTTATGTAGATCTGATAAGCTTATAATTTTGGGAACATTTGAACAACTATGTTTAGTAGTTTCTAATAGTGAGAATATTTTTAAAAAGTATCGGGGAGAGTCCGTGGACTAATGAGTTAGGCACTAATGCTCGGTATTTTTGTAAAATAAATTACATCTTAAAAGTTCACATGAGACAAACAATCAGCAAGACGAACTAAGAACTAAATAATATTTTTAAATGATTATTTAATAAAAATTTTGAAGGTCATTCAATAGTGAACTTCTTTTTCAAGTGAATAGAAGAATTTATACATTGTTCAGTTACAAAAAAGAGAAGAAAATCCTGTGCGCGATGTAAAACGCAAAATTCTAGCAAGCTATTTCTACCAACTTCCGCATTGTACAAAATCTACATTAGTTACAAAATGATTAGGGATATTCTTACTGTAGGTGGGTATATATTCACAACCTTTCGAATGCATCTAAGAACATTGTTGTACATAATTCTAACAAAGTAATTGATTTAAGTTTATATCATATTTCCATTTAAAAAAAACAATTTGGGAATATGGACTGAACGCAAAAAAGTAGATTGGATAGAACAGAATAAAAACTTGAATTGATAATCAAAATAGGAATAATAAACAAGTTCCTCTATTTTTTACCAAACTGTCCAACAATTTATTTCCCACTGAATTAGTTTCATTTCTTTTAAATACACTTAATATAATTATAATTTTACACTTTATTTATCAACAAAATATTGAAGATATTCCTCGTTACCTAATTACGGATTGATTCAGATTTGCAGAGTAGCCAAAAGTAAAAATTAACCAATTCAGAGTTAAAATTCTCATCAGGGAACGAGTAGACGTAAAAGCCAATCACAGGAATTCCACTAAAGACGTTCTAATCCAGAATTATAGGTTTCAGTGGACTCATTTTTTGTGTCGAATTAAGCACTGGTGAACAGAATCGATTTACTTTTGGTTCAACTTTTAGCTGAATTAGCAAACTATTCGAATGAAGAAACAGTAGCAAAAAAGATTCCATTCTTACATACATAATTCAATACCTTAGAAAGGCATAGTACTGTTACTATAAATAATTACTTCCATATATAACAGAAAGATTCTAATTCATATTAAATGTTGAAAATAAAATCATAATTTCTCTCCGAGTGCATTTTAAAATTGTAATGGATTATCACGTAAAAGTGTTCACAGTGCGATTGAATTTACAAAAATCGGTCAAAAAATGAAATCTAATTTTCTTAGCCTAAATTATTTTTTATATACTTTTCTATAAACTCACAAAATTTGAAAACTCTAAGTTTAAAAAACGCAGAGTTATGATAACTTTTACGTTTGTACTTATTCACATTCCGATGGCAAGTCAAAACTTTAAATTGACTTTTCTCAAAAAGATAAAATAACTAGTTTGTCTTCATTTAAAGCGCTAATGCTTTTTTCTATTGTGCGAAATACTTGGAAATTTTTTCCACTTGCTGCTAATAGTACAGGGGAAAAAATTTTATATGCATTTTTTAATCAAAGTAATACTTAGTTTTAAAAAATAATTGAAACTAGAATTTACACATTTCTTAAGAAATTTTCAATAAGCATTCATAAAAAGAAGAATTGTACGAATACCAACCATGGTGTCGCAAACCCATACAACTTTTGTTATACATAGGTTAACGTAATTGTAATCAAATTTCATAATGTACGTCAATTTTTGTCAACACTCAATCACTCAATCAACTCACTCCTTACAGACAAGGAAACTTTTCCAACCATACCGCAAAGATTGCCGAATAAATATTTTTTACAAATTTTAAAATTGGACAATTCTTTTCTGATCATGGTAATTTTTAAGTGTAACTCAACAGATTTAAGCTGTGCTCTTCCAAACTTTTTGACAGCAACGTTAGTTGTAAGCAAAGCATGATGAAAGTTTTATCGTTTTTGGTTTAAAAGTAAAGAAAGAAAGAAAATACCTGTGTGTCTGAAGGTTAAGTTGCATGCTCTTAAAATTTATTATCCTCCAAATTGTTTTCAACTGGATTAAACTAAAGCTACATTCGCATTATTTTGTAATTTAATTTATTTGATTTTGTAATTTTTCCTTGTAATTATTTTTTAATTTCATTGCTTTGTTACTGTTACTTCACTGTCTAGGTTTTTCTACTTCATAATCCAATTTTTTAATGTACTTATTTGAATTTGACTTAACTTCACGCAAGTATAAAACGCAGCAATTTAAAATCAGAGTCGATGTCAATTTCTTTCTCTGAACTATCACATCCTAATTACTATCATATTATGTTTCGGTTTTCCAACTATTTTAGACGTATTTCTTCTAATAATCAGTCTACACCTCGTCGGTTGATGACGGTGTATCTGTTAGCATCTGGACTGTAAATCAGTCCTCAATCCCATATCGTGAGAGTCTTAGATGTAGGAACGACGTTTGTTGAGTTTTACTTTCTGCGGAGAGGCATGCTGGCTATTGGTTGATTGGGCGTGGCTATGAGTGGCGTCTTGACTTGAATTTCAGATCATTTCCTTGGAATATCGTATCCTCATCCTAAAATTAACTATGCATACTCTAGCACGAAGTGGAGGAATCCGCTCCGTCCACCCTAACACAACATTTAACCCCTTCACACTCTATTGAACAACACAAACTAGCTTCGAACTGCATCCTGACAGGTGGTGAGAGGGGGCAGTCACCTGACCGCTCCTAGTTCCTTTGATTGCAGACGCAATCCACCAGCTTTCCTTCCTTGCGCTATCTCCATTGTCTCTCCCGGGTTCGTCCGCGCTCCGCGGGTCGTCATCACTTGGGAGCCACTTCCTCCGCCCCCCACGCCGGGGCCTCTTGATTTGTTTTGTATCTCCGTCATTTTTTATCTTTTTCGCCCATCTTGGGTAAAAGCGCTGCGCGCTGCAAGCCTGCTTCTTATCTAATTTTAGTTTTAGTCCTTGGAATATTTGGCTTGGTTGAGAGCTGAGACACTCCTCTCTGATTGGTTCTACACCTCGTTGCGACCCGGAAGTTGCAGGTATGGGAGAGTTCGAGGAAGAACCCTCCGATATCTTAGAATAACTAATTTTATTGGACCTTAAACACTTTACGAAATGCACTTTTATGACTTAACTTTGGGAACAATAAGAAAGCTTAACCCGAAATCAGATAACTAAATCATCGAAACTACTTATCTTGATTAAAGCTCCTTGAATGATCCTTCTTGAAACCTGATAGTACGGACAGCTCCAAGTTTGATTAATTAATCACGTCCTGGTGAATTTTCCGTCAAAATATTAATCTTAAGATGAGCGACCACCAGTTGCTATGTACTAACTCTTGGAATTACACTTAACGATCAACGCTTAACCATTATATGGCATTCTCAACGACTGGCACTTAAATAATAGTTATATTTGCATAAATCGAGTAATCTCTATGGAAAGTGGTTTTTAAACTAAAATCACAGTAAAAGAATATTTTCCCCAAGAGGTTTAGTAGAAGACCCGAATGGAACCCGTTACAACACTTCTAGATTTGTCTCAGAACTACTATTTTTGCTGTAAAAACATGAATGACTAGTTGGCATTTCGGAACCAAATCTATCATCATCGTCAAGGTTAGCCCTACCTACTAAGCATTATTGACAGGAACCTTCACTCCTTGCATACAAACCATCTTTCTGCCCACAGTTGCCCTTAGACTTGAAAAAAAAATAAAGTCTAAGCTTTTCATTACTACAGTAGAACGTCGTTTATCCGAATCAATCGGGATACGCGATTGTTCGGATAACCAAAACCCGATTGTGATCCATGCAGTATATGATACTGGATACTATACAAATATTGAAAATCATCACATTCGGGAAGCGTACTTGAAGAAAAAGCCAAATAGGTGCAAAACGTCGCAATTTTACCTTAGATTGTGGAAAATAATTACTTATTTTACGCTGTACCTTTGTACACCTTCGTTTTTCAACTGCAAGGTCTCTAATTCTCTTCAGCAGCAGTAGTTGAGTAGGACAGCACTCTGATTGTTGTTCGTACCACTCCACAGCTGTCTCTAATGCAGAAACGGGTCAGCATTTGATGGACCCTTGCTGCTTTCGTTGTTGCTGTTGTTGTCCTAATCTCTTCATCCGTTTCATCGTTGACAGGGTCGGATTCTTCTTGCTCGGAAGTTACTATCTCGTCATTATTTAGCATTTGAAATCCACAGTCTTCTGCATCGCATGCCATCCAGGTTTCTACATCAACAAAACTCAACAAAAAAGAACGTATACACCCCCTCACTTGGAAACAAACTGACATAATATTCCACGTAGATGTTTACCAAATCACACACAGCTGAAATCCCCCAAATATCCCTCACCTTGGGTTTTTCCGTCACTTTTGGCCTCACAGAAAACAAATGTAGAGTATTGCACTGTTCGAAAACGTATCCGGACTTTGGTTCAGATATTTGACGTGTCGGATAAACGACGTTCTACTGCAAATACTTTTTAATGAAATTTTCACAAATCTTTTAATAAATAACTAGTACATAATAGCTTGCAATCCACCTTTTAAACATAACAAAACATTGAAACCATTTTTTAAAATGTCTAAGAAAAGAAATATTTCTTTTTAGATTTTCAAAATCCAGATACTCTATGGTCATTGCATTTTTCCATGTTGTCTTAGGACATACAATGTTCCTTTTTTTAAAAAAAAACTGTTCTGTAACTTTTATTTTCTTTAGTTTCATTATAACTGCGACTCTGCGGTGTTTTTTCCTCCGCAACTTGCTGATGTGTCATTCTTTTGAAAAGTAATACTATGGTTTCCCTCGCCTGAGGCGTCTAAACAAACAATCCTAAAAAGAACTCGAAACAATGTTTTTTATTAATCTCTGAGACATTTACGAGCATTTTCTCTTCGACTTTGGGTCTTTTCGGTAAGGGAAGGTGTACAATATAACTGAGTTATTTTGGGATAGCTACCATATTTCAAGAAATACGTATAAAAAGATTAAACAATAGGGCTTACTTATTTATTTCCCAAATACCAAAAACTGTGAACAACTACGATTCGGATCATTTTAGAAAAATGCGATTGAATCATAAAGAAAATCATATTTTTAAAAAAGCAAAAGTGACAATATGGAAGAATATTTATATAAATCCTTCAAAATATTGATATATCTACTGCTATAACATGAAACATTTTAATTTATCAATAAACGATTTATTCCTACTTCAATGTTATCAGATGTTTTAAGTATTTTCAAAATCAAATAACTTTTTTACAATCTCTCATATATCATATTATCTCTCATGTAATTAAACATTATGTAAAAAGTTATCAGGAGCAAAGATTTAAAAATATTTCATTTCTGAAAATATATAGATAGACAATTTGCGGTTTGGACTTACAAATGTTGAAAATTTAAAGATGAAGTATGTAAATGTATAAGGTAACATAAAATAGCATCATTAAATAAAATATTTTTCTATTAAAAGTACAAATGAAAAAGGGTTTTGGAAAATATATTATTTTTTATTGTTTTAAGCACATTAAATTCAGATAATATTTATACATCATAAAATTTTAGGAGAATTCCTAAAGAAATAAAGCTATATTATTACATATTTATAAATACAATTATAAATTATTTTTAAGGGAAATTTTCTCCGGACAACTTTGATTAATTTGGTGATGAAAAGTTGTAGTAGTCTGATTAAGACAGAATTAATAAGTAAAATCATTAAAGCAAAAGCTTGCGTTGTAATTATCTATGATAAAGTTCGTAATGCAGATAGATTAAAACAAGTTAATTTAAAATTCATTTGCATTTTGCTTTTTAAAAGAAATAAATTTTCAAAATTTGTTGAATATTATCCTAATTTTACCACATCAGTCACTAGATAGAAGAACTAGGAAGGAATATCAGAGACATATTGTACGTACAAGGTTTTCCCATTCAAAATCTGTACTTGTATTTATAGTTGTAGAAAGTATACCAAGCGAATATTTTTTGCTAAGAAATGAATTGTGTAATGCAAATTGTATTATATTTAACAATTTAATTATTATTTTGAATATATAATTTTTTTATACACTAACACATAAGATGTGTTGCATATATAAAGAATTTGCCACTGGAATTAAAGCACCCTAAAATCCGAATAATTCTGGACCAATATTTCTAGATTTAAACTAATAAATGAATTAAAGGCAAATTTATATTTGGAACTATTACAATAAAAACATGAATATATACAACTCTCTCCACATACTCAAAAAGTTTTTAGCTTAAAAAGAGCAAAATCGATATTTTAATCAAATTTTTATTTAAAAGTTGAATTTATTGCATAAGAAGCTGAATATTACATTAAATTCTGTGATAAAATCTAACATTTATTACAAAAGATATCCGATATCAATATAAGAATCGTATGAAGTAATGATATTATTTTCAGTCTAAATTGGAAAATAAAATATAGAAATTGAAGTAATGTAGAAATTGAGGTAATTTCAAATTATGGTTCAAAGGAAAAGTTTAATTTCATAGAAGGTAATATTATTGGAACTTCGTGAATACCTAGCGCACAGTCTGCTGTCAAGAGTCCAAATTTTACAACCATAAATATTTATAAACAAATAATGTTGAACATCTTTAAAAAAATTTTAGGCATTTTAAAACAAAAAATGTTGAATGTAGATCGATCGAATCTTTGAGTAAAATGCAGTGTGTGTGTATCGAAATTCTACTGATATTTAAATATGAAACATAAAAAACTTCATGTAATTTCTGTATCATTAAAACTAGAGCAACCTTTTTTAATTAATAACAAAAAATTAGTCATTATTCTCCAATTTATAATGTATCGATAACAACGAAGTTATATCAAGTACTATACACTTTATTTCCCTTCTTTTAATTATGCAAATGTGTATATTCGTCAGAAATAATAAAGTAAGTTTCATAAATGCTTTTATATGTACGGTATATATTAACATGTGAAGAAAGCAGTAAAATATCATACCGAGGAAAATAATTCAGCAAACTATGAAAATATTTAAAAATTTTATAAGCCTTTTATTTTAAACGACTATGATCCACGGAATTGCTCTGTAATTGATACCTTTGCATAAATTTTAAAGCACTATTCTTTCATTTAAGCTCATATAACTTAAATATAATCTTAGTTATAGCTTTTTAAAATCAATATGCATATCAAAAACATTAGACTAGAAGGTTTTTAATGGTTGCATATTTCATGATAAAGAAAAATTAGTGTTTTTAATTCCTAATGTAATTAAAAATTAGCTTATCATATAACCTTTCCTTAAAATTATACTCTAATAAGGATATTTTCAATTAATAAATCAATGGAGACTACATTATATTTTTAATGAAGGGGATTTTCTGTTAAACTGGCTTCTAAAATTTATGACTATTATAACAATATACAGCTACTTAGGTAACTAACTTTTTTTTTTGCTGATATTGCTCAGAACTATTTTGGTGAAATACTTACTCTGAGAATGGAAACCCATTAATGAATTATTCAGACAAAGAAATGCCATAAAACTTAATATATCCTATTCATTACGGCGGAATTAAATTCCCTTTTATCGCTTATTTTTCTTTTGTGAGAATTTTATTTTTGTTTTCGAAGTATTAAAAAAAGTGTTTTATGAATTTAACTTTTTTTATATATTTTGGTTTAGGTAATTATATTAAATGCACAAAAAAAATTCAGTTCTTCGAGAAGAAGAGGATTTTTAGTAGAGTGATTGTTAAAAAAAGAACCAATATTATCATAAATTATAAAAGTTTATGATATAAATTAAGTTTTTTCCCCTTTTTATGAAATTTTTCATTAGAAATAAACCAAAAATATATTAAACTTACACGTTATACCGTCCACCAATTTCGTCAAATTAAAATGCGTCGCCAAATGTCACGATATACAGCCAATAGTGGAAACCGTCCTGCGTATGCTCGAACACAGCAGAAACAACGATGGCGACGTTTTCTAAATTCGGGATGTCTTTTATTTTGCCAAAATTGGTTGACGTTATAATATGTAAGTACCAAATATATAAATGTGTACTAAAAAGGCTTAAAAATTTTAAAGTTTATTGACGAAAACTATTTAATGTTCTTACGTATTATCGCAACCGTATTGGCGACATTATATGAAAGGAAGCACATGGTTGCCAATTCAACGCATACGACGCACGTGAAATTAGGGTTACTAATTTGGCGAATTATCTTGAACGTTGGCATTGTTGCTACAATGCGTAAGTACCCAATTTAATTTTAGTTTTATACATCAAACTGCAATTTTTGAGAAGGAGCTTTGAAAGTTTGAGGTTATAACTTCTGATCCATACATATAAAGAAGAATTATTTAATTTTTAATTTTCATTGTCTGTATTGAATTTTTACCTGTAAGATTTACTTTTTTTCAGTCGGCAATCGGCAACAAAATATAAAAGATTTTATGTATTTATATAGATTTTTCTTTTCAAAGAAACTCCTCCAGTGTTGTATAACACCTTGTGTACTTACACATTATACCTTCGACCAAATTCGTCAAATCGAAAAGCGTCGCCAAATGCCGCGATATACAGCCATAATAACGAACTTAGCTTCTAACGACATATGTTGAATAGGCAACCTCTTTTGATTTGGCGTTATTAATCCAGTATAGTACATAAGTGCCAATAGTTAATGTTTTCCTCAATATGCCATCCTCACTGTGTTAAAAAAATTTAGTAAAATAATATTTTAGTATTTTTTTAATACAAAAAAAAAATTATTTATTAGAAGGCTTCGACTATTCAATTTACAAAATATAGGAGACAGATTAGCCTTTTTCGAAATTTTTGTTTGAATAATATAAATTTCTAATAAGAATTCTCAATTATTTTAGATGAAATTATTTTATTCCTTCAATAACTGTAAAATTAATCAATAATTTTGAAAAAAATAAATAAAAAGCTTAATTTTTTTTATTAAAGATTTTAAAATTAGCTTCCCAATAAAATCTATTTTTTATATACAGAGGGATTACAATTTCAGTTAATAATGAATTCTACTTGACTATTTTTCAAATGCAATAGTGAACTTAATTTTTAAAAATATGTTTAAGGTGGAAGTATATTAAAATTTTAGGCACTGATGTGTTACACCGTCGACCAGTTTCGCCAAATGAAAAGATATCACCAATTCAAAAAATGTTCCCAAATGCTGTCATCGTCTGTAGTTTCTGTGTTCGAACGTGCGAGGGAAAGTTTTGCGCTATTAGCTGTATATCAAGACATTTAGCTAAGCTTTCGAATTGAAGAAATTGGTCGACGGTATAATACTTAAATACCGTATTTTGCTTGAGAAAGCTATAGACGATTATCGTTGCTCGAAAAACTGTTTTATTATCGTATTATTTTATAGAACAATAAAAAATCTTTCAGGCTTAAAGTATCCGACTACTTGAGACAACTTTTTTTTAAGAAAATGGAGATATGGGGAATTTGTGTTGTTCTTAGATTTGTTTAGTACATTTAAAGATAAATATGCTAAAATAAAGAAGATAAAAAGAAATTATTATTACTAAAATGGGAAAAAATTGGTAATATATACAAAATATAACATAAACGGGGCCCATTCTGTATTAAAAGTTTATAAACAAATTTTCAATTTTTTAATTCTGATGTGTTGCTATGTTATTCATTTCTAAAATGACCTCCAGGATAAAAGATATTTTAATTTTTACAAAAACTAGAGCACTTTATCTTAGTCATTATATGAAATTTCTTTAAAAAACCGTGATTATATTCACATAAGGGACTGTAAATTTTGTAATAAAATAGTGATTGATAAATCTGAAGGTTATAAAACCCTTCTACTCTTATACAGAAGGTACACAAAAAATTTCAGTTAATTATTTTCAAAACTTTTTGAGCAATCGCTATCCCCATTTGAGCATTTAAAAAAAACACATTTCGAGTAAAACGAGTTTTAAAGTATGACATCTTGCTTAAAGTAATGGCATCTGCTTTTATTAAAACACTTGTAGTTTTTGTTCTAGAGAACGGAAAGGGATAGACTTGGTATTTTTATAAAGTTAATAAGACGGCCTATAAAATAAAATCATAATACAATTTGTCAATTTTTGGCAAAATTCACAATTTTAAGGCATTCGGATACCTCAACAACATAACAATGTTTACCTATATCTTGTAATGTAACGTTGATAAAATTAAATTACACAATTAATATAATGAGATCATCTCATTAGAAAAAGCTACCATCCACTCCGCCCTTTGTGAGATTTGTTTTGACAAGACCAAAAGACACAGTATTAAGGCTTTAGTGAGCAACAGCTCACAACATATTTTAATAAGTCTAAAAAGTGTTTCCTTTAATCTTTACAACTCCTTCTTACAGAATCACTGCTTTAAACACAGTTACAACATGCTCTCGTCACATTGCTATACAATCCAGATGTTTCTAGTACTAGTTACAAGTAAAATGCTAATTTCCTGTTTCAGTTGTTCTTTCTGTATCACATTTTATCGTTGATGCTTCTAATTCTGTTAACTTTACTATGCAAACAAATTACTTTTTTAAGTGTTTGTTAAAATAAAGAGAATTAACTAAATTGCATAGACTATGCATGTTGTTGTTGGGTCTGTTTTGATCAAGTATCCTGAACAGTGGTATAAACTTTTAATTAATATAATTACGTGCAGTGAACTATGAACTCTCAATTCGACATTCATGGAATTTTTAATTTAAAGCGTTTTCCCCAGCTTATTTAAAGACCTTTCTTCGTTAAAACGCTGAAAAGGTCTTTAAATACTTTTTTTGTATCCACCATCAAACCTACTGGTAAAAAGCCTTGTATAACTTTTATCTTTAACTAATATAAAATGTTTTTATTCATACATGGAATATAAAGTATGCTTTCAGTTATTGTTTGAATTCAAAATAATACATCTTGTTTGCTTTTAAAAATTGTATTTAAATTAAATTTTTATTTATTTTTTAATAAATTAAAAGTAAAAAAACTTTTTTTTAAAACAAGCTTTTATTTAAATGCGCTAAAAAGAATAAATAAACTTTTTCTTTAAAACTTTTTTTGCTATCAACTTATAACGTCATTACACAATTTATATGATATAAAAGCTTGTCGCGGATTAAAGTACTCTTATTTACTTAGTTTGAAATTTTTACTAATTAAAATCAATCTGATCTAGTAATTTAATTTACTTGTTTATCTGCAGAGGTTAATCTCGCGACAAGCTTTTATATCATATAAATTGTGTAATGACGTTATAAGTTGATAGTAAAAAAAGTTTCAAAGAAAAAGTTTATTTTATTCTTTTTAGCGCATTTAAATAAAAGCTTGTTTTTAAAAAAGATTTTTTTACTTTTAATTTATTTTTACTTTTTAGTTATCACTGGACAGGTTTCTCAGTCTGTTCATCTCATTCAACGCATCATTGTTGCTCGGTGTTTGCCGGTTATTTTCGAACAGTCTAGCTAAATGAATTCTCGCAAAAAGGGTACTAGACGAAAAACGCAACTTTTTTCTTAAATCCGTAATTTTTAAGCAATTTTTTCAATCTTCGTACAGATCTTGGATAAAATTGTTCTACACACGAAAAAAAATTATGAAGTTATGTTTATAAATGATGAAATTATTAAATGTTTAATAAAAATTTTGACTATTTTTTGAATTATAGTAAAAAAAAGTTTTTGGCATTTTATTTTTTAAATGACTGATTCTAAAAGAACTTAGCACGAGCTGTTTTAGTACGGAATGTCGATTCATTTAAACAAAAAAATTCCTACGCAACAATTTAGACATTATTTTCATACAAAGGCATCGATTTTGACTCATTTAAAAAAAATCGTAAAATATACAAATGCTATTACTTTGTAAAAAACATTACACCGTTTCGGGACGAAATAAATGATCTTTCCGATTCTGTAATTATTTTTTGTCTGAGTCTCATAGGTTAAAGTTAGTTAATTTTTTTCAAGAATTTCTATAATACTCCATCTCAATTAAACTTGGCAGCGTTGAGAAAGGTATACAATGTACCAATCTACTTGAAAAATAGCTCTACTTTTTTTGTTTTGAATTTAAATCCAAGGAAATAGATAGAAATTTGTAAAAAAATTGCATACGTTGTAGAAATGTAACTATTTTTTAGACAAAGTTAATTAATACATTCAATAGCGCAACGTTATGAAATTCCAGTTTGGCTGAAAACCGATTTTCGACGCCAACTTTTGTCATTGTTGTAACAATAACATTATTACAACAATGCAGACATATTTGAAGTTAGCGCCCAAAACTTCATAACATTTTTAACTAATATCTTTTTAATTAATTACAATATCGGAATATAAATGGTCAAAACATGCATTGTCATCCAAATTAAACGTGTATACAAAATTTCAGCTCAATGGTTTGAAGATATCAGCTTCAAAATTGAGTTGCAAGATTCCACACGAACAAATTACATACATACATACATACATACATACATACATACATACATACATACATTGTAAGTTAAATAAAAGCTTGTAAAAATTGTTCTAATTTTATGCACATGAACAAATATAAGAAAGATTTTTTTTAATATGTTTCTTATAAAGAGCATGATAATTTTATTTAATTTAATTTTATTTATTTCTCTTTAAAGCCAAGTATTTTTTCATCTGTTTGAAACCCCCCGTAAGTTTAAATTCTTTCGACAAAATATGGGATTGGCGATTTTGAAATACCTCTGTAGGTTTTTTCTTTCCACGTTTAGAATTTCTGATCATTAATAAATAATGAGTTTCCCAGGATGACCTAGCGATCTTTTTCTTCTTTTGACACTCTTCCTCCTCATTAATCAATATGCTTACTTTTCTTTCCCCCTTTCTTCAGTTTACTTCTGGAGCACTGATAAACATTTTATTAGCCATTTAAGATGCATTTGGTAACTTTTTAGTCAATATTTTTTCCTTTTTCAAATCCGTACTATTAGTTCACTCTATCCCTATATATATATATACATAATCTTATTTAAATCTTCAATCGCGTTAATAAAATACTTTCCTTCAAGTTCAAATAATTTTTTTAAACTGGTAGTGGATGACACTTGGTATTAATACGGTTTTTTCAAATATTAATTTATTAATTAAATTTTATTTTTTTCATTTTAAATTTATTTTGCGTTATTTCTCTAGTAGTTACAACTATCTGCAACAGATGGCGCCAGTACGTTTTTCTAACGAAGTAGGAATTGATGTTACAAAAAATTACATGACTTGCTTTTCCTCATTTTACCATGTTTTTATTATCTCTCTTTCTTGTGTGTCTGTCCGGGTGGAATTTTGTAATTGATTTTAAACTAAATTCCCGATGAGCTAGGATTTTGAAATTTGGACCATGGCTCAGAAGTGAATGACAATGCATAAAAATGTGAAAAAAACATGGTACATGAAATTTTTTTTATTTATAAATTATTTCTCAAAGGAGTGTCTCAATTCCGTGATTTATATTTTTACACAATAGTGTTTCTGTTCTTGCACTTTCATTTGTCCATATTTCCTCCTTTTGCTTGCTTATTTATTCATAAAACTTACTTCAAAATTTCCAAAATTAAAGTAGTCTTACAATTTCTTAATAGACTGTGTGGAATTGCGGTCATGTTTTATAAATTCTACTCCAGAATTCAAGCTCATTCCTGGATTTTTTTTAATGAATTAATCCCTTTTAAACCTAACAAAAGTACACCAACACATCTAACACTTCTTACAATTGCATGGCTTTCTATATAAATTATTCCATTAGGGATAAATTGGGGAATATAATATACTATTATATTTTAAAAATCACTAGGAAACGATGATGGGAATAATTTATTGAGGTATTTCATACTTTTGACATTGTTTGTAAGTTTTGTATCTATTTTTGCAGTATAATTATTTTTAACACTTATCCTTTGCAACATAAATTTTTAGTGATGATTTTGTATGCAATCCTGCATAATTTTAATGTATTTTACATGTTAGTGGAGGAAATACAATTAAAATTACTTATTTATCACACCTTGTTTGGAAAAGAAGAGCTAAATATAGCTTTTGTTCCAAAAAAAGTTACAGTTACACACTGCTTTTAATTAGATAGCTGCATTTTTTTCTAATTCTTTCTATTTAACTTTAAAACGCGCGGTAACTCACTTTTTTAAAAATTTATTTGACTCACAAATAAAATTGTTTTTTACTTTAATCGCTTTGAAACACTTTTCGTCAGTTCAGCATCTGAAATATTAAAAGTGATCAACAAATTCTTACTGGGTGTCATGTAGCTTTTTTCACGTATTAGTTAATGTGTTAATAAGAGCTTCGCTCTTACTTTTGTTTGTTTAATATTGTATTGTCTTATTCTACTCTGCAGTTTCTATTTCTTAAAGCTATCCAAGTTCATTTCTAGTATAATGTTAAGTAGAAACTAACTACAATGTTTCAGTTGTTGACGAAAAGAGAGATTAATGTCATGAGCAGAGGAGAGAGAGATTAGCTATATTTCCTCTTTTAGTGGTTTACCGCGGAAATTACTTCGAGTGCTTCGAATCTGGATTTAGAAAACCTTTGCTAATACTTTATTTAATTAAGTTACATTTTGAATTGACTTCCCCCTTTCTATAAGATTAGTTATTATATATACTTCAACCCATGGATTACTTTTGAGTCCTCACAACTGAAAGTTTATAAATTAATTTCTGAAATAAAAAATATTTACAAGAATTCAATGAGAAAGCTGAATCTGAAAGAAAATGCACATCAGTGTATTTAGTGAATTTTAAACAAATGATTAAAACTTCAGAGACTATGCAGATACATGAGCTTTTCGGATTTGGGCACATAAGTGAAGTGAGCTGTAATAAATGTTTGATAAATGTTTCATGAGAAATCAAAATGCGTCGACGATGATAAAAGAAGGCATATGGCCAAACACGTCCTAAGGCAGAGGTACTCGAACTTTTTTCCCGGTGAGCCACATAAATATGACAGTATTTCCGGCGGTTCGCATACATATGACAGATATCTCTCTCGGGCCGCAATATGAGTATAATGGATAAAAACACTTTAAGACCAAAGCAGCATTGGGCAAAACAAAATTGACCAAAATTACAAAACTCTAATTTTTGGTTTTTATTTTAATACTTTACTAACCCTTCTATCAAACACACACACAAAATATACACTTTTTATACTGAGTTATATGGAGTAGTTTCGATTTCCTTTCATCCATGACCAAACCTCTTGTTTACATTCTACTATCTCTTTCTTATGACAGGCAGTCCAACATTTGTCAGTCCAGACTTTCCAGTGGACATTTAAAGTCTCACTTTTCTGGAGACCATAAGAGGTTTTCTATTTGCCCTGAATGCCAGCTAGAATAGGCTTCACCTTAGCACATCTTGGAACTAGACCGAGAAGATATCCATGATAGTTTACTTCTAGTATCGGACTATCCCTGATAGTCCACTTCTAGTATCACTGATCTGGTCTGACTTCGTCTGACCAGACGGGAGATTAGTAACAACACATTCTACTATCAAAAAAGCAAATTGATTGAAAAACTTATTCATTTGATTGCTTCATTGATAGAATTTCCCGCTAAAATTTAATACATTGTTCTTAAATAATTGAATTTTTAGTGCAATGCTCCATAACCGGGCCACTCAGAAAAAGCCCCCGGGCCACATGTCACCCGCGGGCAGCAGGCTGAGTATCACTGTTCCAAGGTAAGGACCAATTAGGCCCATTGCTTGGATTTGGAGTACGGGAGCCCATCTCAATTTGATTCGACCTCCAAAAGATCATAATCCAATTAATTTTAATAGTCAAATGTTATGCTTGGACATATTCTTCGAAACATTTGAACTATATACCAACAGCCAACAACAACAGTACTACATTATTGTGTCCTGTCGTTGCCAGGACACGACGTTGTCCAGGACACGATATTGCCAAAGCTACCACCATAAACTATCATTACTCATTTAGTGGAAAAGTAGCAGTCAATCTCGTTGGCGTTAATAATGTATACTGTATACTGTCAATTTTCAAAGATACATTTTTTGCTTCTTACTTTTCTTACTTATACTTCTAATCTGAATCAGATTAGATCCACGAGATTGTTCATATTCAGCTCCTCCAGCACTACATCGGGTCTTTTGAACAGTTCGTCTTGCGTCTAGGCAACACAACTGAGCAGATGGTGAGGAGTGGTTTCACGCATATTGAACTTTGTACAAACCGTGAACTTTTTAAAACCGCATGAGTATCAAATGGATATTAAGTGGCTGGAAGTTAAACGTGGCAAAGCAGATTGGTCTTTCATGTTCCTGTCAAATTTTGTAACGGTGACGGTACACACAGAAAATTTTCAGGATGGGGGGGGGGGAGGTCCAGGATCAAAAGTCCACCATTCTGGTATCATGCTGCAATACGCCGCCACCCTACATATTCTTTTGATTTTGTCGATTTTTGGGAACAAAAACAGTAAAAAATTAATTCATTAATTATTAATACTAATTACTAAATAAATTAGCGTTAATTAATAAAATTAATTATTGACAACTACTTAATTAAATTTTACTTACTATATACATAGAATTATTATCAATCGGGAAAAAAATCAAGGGCTATGGGGGGTTCCGGATCCGAGGACCCCTCCCTTATGTGGAGCCACTGGTGCCGGGATATTCACTATGGTACCATGCGTGCGCTGGTGGTCAAGTAATATGGAAAGATACCTATATCTTTTTGTGTATAAATCCAAGCAGGCCAAATGATCCAAAATCTGAGGGATAGCAGCACCATCCTTAGCCAGTTTATATGCAATACCCTCATATTTTTGGCTCACTTAAGATGGTATCAACACCAGATGAAGAATGCTACTCTTGGGCATGTTTTTGAGCGTATAAATCTGCATGAAAACCTGTCCAAGACTAGCATAAACTTGCTAGGTTAGTCCAATCTTTCCCCGGTCTTTAAAATTTCTCCAATTCTCGGGATATTGAACAACACGTTGCCTTTCCGAGAGAATCTATATCACCCCAGTTAATCTGTGCTCCAAAACATATCCTAAGTTCATATCTATTTCGATTAGTTCTGACAGGAAAACGGAAGAATAGTCAGCATTTATACGCTAAGAATCATTTTATTCGGAAATAGGTTAGTATACATTAAATGAAAGTTAAAGATAATGTGTGTAAATAAAAAAACATTACGTTTTCACTCTGGTTCCTATGAAATTTTTTCTTATCCACAATACAACATAACCGTAACTTATAATACTAAAGAAATTATTGCTTTTTTCCTCGCATCTTTAATTAAAAAAAGAGAAAAAATTATATTACAACTTTAAATCAAATAAGGAAAATACTTAGCTGAGCTAATTAGCTCTATGAAATTCAGTAATCTATAGGAATAAATAAAAATGAATTACGTAAAATAACAGAGAATACCAAAAACAAGAAGAAGCAATTTAATGGCTCGTATGTTAAAGATCTTTCAACATAAGAATCAAATTAAAATCTGAACATTTCAGTTTTAAAAAAATCTAGAAAAGGCACATATTAAGCTCATAACTTTGTATAAGAGTCTTTCGTTTGAAAAATTGCTGGATCTGTTTTTGAAAGGGCAGGGAAGAACTTGAAAAAATCCAATTTCATTAAATCTCAAAAAGCTCATTATACTTAAGAATCCTCCAAGTTCTTTGTACGGATTCGAAAAAAAAATTTTAAGAATCTTCTTTTGTAATTTATTTCCATTCCTCTAAAAGATCTTCTCTCTTTACTTTAGTAAGTTTAAACGAGAGTATCTTTCAGTGTTGTAGATCGTTAGGTCTTTAATGTCATTTAAACATTTTAAAATTAAAATAAATTCATTAGTAAATCTTGGTATATATGTGTACACACACACACACATATATATATATATATATATTATTTAAATTTTCAATCGCGTAATAAAATTCTTTCTATTTATCTATTCAAGTGTTCAATTACATTTTTAGAACTTGTAGTGGATGACATTTGATGTTAACACAGTTTTTACAAATATTAATTCATTAATTAAATTAAAAAACGAATGAATAGTAACAAACAAGCCTAAGAGTCCAATAGCCTTTATAGAACGGAAAAGCGTTCGTTGTGTCCCTGTAGCGCAAAGGATAGCAAGTTGGACTACCAATCCAAAGGTCTCGGGATCGAATCCAATCTGTGCTGGCCTAATTCCTGAGAATGTGATTTCTTTTTTACTGCTATTTTATTAGAATAATTAAATTTAATTCATGAATAAATAGTAACAAAAAATAGTCCAACACCCTATATAGAAAAGAAATTGGAAAACTGTGAGGAAAATCGGTTTCTATTTTGACAATATTGGGTTCTGCCATAATTATATACATATTTATATTAATTGTAACTACTTAATAAAAAGTATAAAAATTTTCTTTGTTGGCTTAAGTAGGAATTGACTTAAAAAAAATTTTTTATTACTTGTTAATAGTTATTTTTATTGTACACCATAAAAATCGAAATTCCAGTTAATAATTTAACTAAGAGAAAAAGTACATTTATACTTACTTTTAAATATATTTAAATTTTTCTCTGATAATTTGATTCGACTTCTCCTTTGTGACTACGTCACAGTACAAAAGTGGTCGAGTGGAGAACTCAAGTCCCTCCCAAATATCTTAATATTGTAAGAAACCGTATGCCAGTCCCCCCCCCCTTACAAAAAAGGAGATTTTTGACAAATACATTTCCGTTCCCATGAAGACTGTCATATAGACGAATACTGACAAAGTCATTGGTGACAAATAAACAGTTTTCCCAAAATTAAAGTTTTCGTGAGCCTGGGGGGACTCAGTGCCCCGCGTGAACGATCCCGGGTTAGAAACCTACCTGTAAAGAATAGATGTTCTATGGTATATTGACAAGAGAAAAATAAAATGAAAAAATAATTTGTTTTTTAAGTATTGCCCCAATGGGAATAAAGTGTCAATATTTGAACTTTGATTTTTTTTATGATGAAAAATTATAGCACTTTTGTTAAAGAAAATAAAGTATTTTAATACTTTTTTATTATTTATGGCGGTGAGAGGACGCCCTACTGAATAGTTACAAGAAAAAACATTAGATTCTTTAGTATTTAATTTTTTTTAAAAATAATAATTGGTGAGAAATTGCAGTCACAACAAAGGAGAAGACGGAAAAAAGATTGGATTGGATTAATTCGACGGTGCGGGGAAACAAAGGTAAGCATTTTAAACGTTGCTATGCACATTGTACCAGTGACACAGAAATTTTTCAAGGGGGTGAGGGGTTCAGAGTCGAAAGTCCATTATTCTCAAATCACGCTCGAATATGCCATGCAACATAATCTTTTGATTTTGTCGATTTGGGGAACAAAAAACTGTAAAAAATTAATTATTGAATAAATAATTCGCATTAATTAATAAAATTAATTATTAGTAATAAAAATTTATTAATTTTTACTTACTATATATATATAGAATTATAATCAATAGAAAAAAACAAGGGCTTTGGGGCCCAGCCCCGTGGAGCCCCCCTCTTGTGTGCGCCACCGCATTCTACTATTCGCTACTCAGCACTCATTTGTCAATAATGATCGTTCTAGGTTATTAACAATGAAAAAAAATAATTTCATTTTTTCTGTGTCTAAAATCATCTAATTAAAATTAAGTCTTCTTACATTTTTTAAAAAATTCACCCCTTTGGGACAGTATTAAATTTTTATATAATTATTCAATTCCTACTATTATAACTCACTCTCTCTCCCTATATATATATATATATATAATATATATATTTATATCTTGTTCAAATTTCCAATCGTTAATAAAATGTTTTCTATCCATCCAATCAAGTTCAAATATTTTTTTTTTAAATTGTAATGAATGACTCTTGATGTTAATACATTTTTCAAATATTAATTCATTAATTACCGGTTAATTAATTAAATTAAATACCGGTTTTGACGCCAACATAAATTCGTCTCCATTCTTGTAACAATGTAACTGTTAAAACATTGACAAATGTTGGCGTCGAAAGCCTATTTTTCAGCCAAACTAACCAAACTGGGTTTGCATTGTTACAACAATGCAGACAATTCATGCTCTTTTTTTCAATTTCTACTATTAGCTCACTCTCTCTCTATCTATATCTATTTATTTATTTATATATATATATATATATAACTTATTTAAATTTTCACTCGTTAGTAAAATACTTTCTATGCATCCATTCAAAGTAGGAATTGACTTAAAAATTTATATATTTCTTTATATTATACTTGTTTTTCTCCTAATCTTCGTACCAAGGAACTTCTTTTATGCATAATTAAACTCCAATTGATAATATTTCTTTTCTTCATATATATGACTACTGTCTAATCTACTACACATATTGGTATGGTGGATTGTCTTTAAAAAATCGAAAGAAAATAAACGTCCACTTATAATTAACTAACCTCTGTAGTAAATCTTAATTCATTCTGGAATTCCCCAGTAATAACAATAGGTTTGACTAACAGGAAACTATTAACACTCCTAAAATACACAATAGCACGAATTCAGAGTTTACACAGCAATACAAATCCGTAGTTACAATATCAAATTAGATCAAAGAATCGCACAGTTAGCTATCAAGGCTCTGACAGACTATTTGCTTCTCCTATACACAGGCTGGAAAGACCCATTAGATGTTTCTAAGCTTTTCTGCCTAAATAATCTATCTGGAGTTTTGTGCAAAGAAAATATCTGATAAAATGAGCAGAATTTTTTTCCCACTGACCCGTTCATCTAAGGCTAGCTAAGATTTCCTCAATAAAAACAGAACTATTGAGGTTTATTCTAGTACAAGCAAAGATTATTTTGTAATACATGCAATAGATGTTGTGTGCTGGATTTTTAGAAACATTTTGAGCAACAAATTTCAAATCATTTATATAAATTTTTCAAGGAAAATTTGAAACAAATTTTAATCTGAGAGTTGAGGTAATATGATCGTTATTCAACCCAAGTAGTATATCAATCATAATATCTTTATTCTACTCCAGAATTTTGAGATTTATAATCTCGTGGCTATTTTGATATGATGGAGAAAATACTCGACGAAAGGTTTAGTTATAAATAACTCATTTGTCAATCTTCCCTTACCTTATGATTTTATGAAAACTGTTAATCTTATTTTTATGAAAACTGTTAATCTTATTAATTTATGAAAACTGTTAATCTTATTATTTTATGAAAACTGTTAATCTTATATTTATGAAAAGCTATCATAATTTCTAATATCTCTTATGAATGTCTGTTATTTTCATGTTCTGTTCTTTCATATGTTATTTTCATGTTCTGTTCTTTCATGTCTGTTATTTTCATGTGTACGAGTTTTCAGGGTTGTTGCTTAATTTTCAGAAGTAGTTGCCTGAATTCGGTGTCGCATCTCACTCATAGTTAGGGATTGCAATACTGGTATACCGGGATACCGAATACCGGTCTTTTGAGCCATTTGTACAATTTTGTAATACCAGTATTCACAAGTTTAACTATCTTTCCTTCTGTATTTACTAGAGAAATTTTTAAAATTATCTCCATTATATGTCCAGGGATCGCCAACATAGCAAAATAGTATACGTTTTTGTTTTTATGTCTCCTTAACGAGTGAAATTATTTAGATTGTGAATGCAAAGTTGTATTGTACAATCAAAAGAAGTGATAAAATATGTGAATCATCCAAGGAGGGGGACCTAAACTATCCTATTGCAGCTCAGGGTGATACTGCACACGCGCAGGATTCGTAGTCTGATATATATATATATATATATATATATATATGTGTGTGTGTGTGTGTGTGTGTGTGTGTGTGTGTGTGTGTGTGTGTGTGTGTGTGGTCGTGTGTGTGTGTGTGTGTGTGGTGTGTGTGTGTGTGTGTGTGTGTGTGTGTGTGTGTGTGTGTGTGTGTGGTGTGTGTGTGTGTGTGTGTGTGTGTGTGTGTGTGTGTGTGTGGTGTGTGTGTGTGTGTGTGTGTGTGTGTGTGTGTGTGTGTGTGTGTGTGTGTGTGTGTGTGTGTGTGTGTGTGTGAAGCCAAATTTGTTGTGGTGAAGGAAGTCCGTAATATTTCGATATTTTTTTGAATGGGTGAGTTTGTTATTTGCATTGTATTTGCATGTCATACTTTAGGGTTCAAAATGTTTTCAGATTTATTATATATATAAAAAATAACCCATATTAATAAATAAGAATAACTGTAAAGAACGTAAAAGATCATTTGATAATGCTTTGGTTTGGTTTCATTATTTATATGATGAAAACCATTGACCACAGACTGAACAGACTGATATTTACACTTTTTGGGGGATTTAATAAATAAAATGTTGTTTTATTTTTTGGTAATTCTTTATATACTGTTATAATTTATAAGTTACACGTTATTTTGTGATATTTACACTCTCTAATGAAACTGACAAATAAAATAAAAAACACACACCTGTCTTTTCTTTTTTTTTTATAAAATTTCTACTACCGGTAAGACCTAAGAAATACCAAATACTGGTATTGAACTTTTAGTCTGATATTGCAAGCCCTACTCAAAATTAAATGTTGGATTTACTCTATGTCCCTTATTCGTTTTTCTTTGAAATAAGTAGAGCAAATTTGAAAGTTGCCTGATAATCTTGGCGGAAAGTTTGTGGGAAAGGGGTGGAAAGTTTCCCTTGCAATTAATGCAGGTCATATTAACAGTGCACATCCTCTGAATGGGATGTTCCAAGGTTACTATATATTGTTGAATTCTTACAAAATTGAGTTAAAAAAGCTAAGCCAATTAGTGGATTGTCTAAATTTATTAATAAACCCTGGACTTAATGCTTGATGAACTAAAACTTAACATTGTCAATATATGCTGTTCCAAGGATAATTATTAGCACAAGATGTATGTCTGGAAATGTTCTACAATTTAAAAAGCTGTAAATATAACCATTTCAAAATTGTTACGTTCTATTTAACTCTGTACTCTAAATTTTCCAGAGTCATTTTTGTAGGGATTTCGTGCAGATGGAATCGAGATTTGATATTCCCTCGTATGGTTACCACATTAACTAAAACATTTGATAATGACAGAATCTGTACGGGAGTGAAGTAGAAAATCGTATCTTCTCATGCCTAGAAAATAATAAACTTGAACTATTTTCATACCTTGGAATTTTTGCTCTTAATTTCAGAGTATAGTCGTTATAAGGGCTTGATTTGAGAATAGTTTAAGATTTTTTGGTACTAACATATTATACCGTCGACTAATTTCATCAAATCATGAAATATCACCAAATGCCATGATATTTGTCCAATAGTAAAACTCCATTCTCTTGTTTGTTCATATCTAACAATCTTTTTTGTGCATGCTCTCGAAAGTAATAATCTTTTTTGTAGGTCAAACCGTTTCCACGAAGTTTCAAACACAGGATTACTTGGTGATATTGTCGAATCAGTCACTGGTTCGCCAAATTATGAAAAAAACGCTAATTTGGCGTGTGGCAACCATATTACAACACGATCCTACTTCTCCCTCACTGATACAAAAGTCAAAAGGGTTACCAGATTTGGCGCTTTTATCGATTTGGCGAGAAAACACTTGGCGGGATAAGTGGCCGATTCGACAATTCAACCGAATTCTTGATCACACATGTTCGATTATAATAACATTTTTTTTATAATTTATTCGCTGGTTCTTACGTATTATCGCAACCTATTGGCGACATTATATGAAACGAAGTACATGATTACCTATTCAGCGCATACGACACATG